>PVJN01037763.1:0-20719 GCA_004026805.1 Lasiurus borealis | reverse complement strand
CCGGCCGCACCGGGGGAGCCGCCGCAGCCGCCCGCCCCGCGGCCCGCACCTGGGCAGCTCCTTGACCAGGCCCTGCAGCGCCGACAGCAGCTGGTAGTGCCGCTCCTGCTGCCGGGCCCCGTCCGCCGTCTCCTCCAAGGCGCCCCCGTAGCGCTCCATGGCCCCCCGCACCCCGCCAGCCGCGGACCGGAGGGACGCGCCCCGCCGTAAGCCGGTCCCGAGCCCGGCGCGCCCCGCCCCCTCTTACGACAGTTCAGAGCACGGCGCACCCCGCCCCCTTTTACGACAGTCAGAGCACGGCGCGGCAGCCAGAACGAGGCTCGCCCCGCCCCTCCGCGGAGGCTGCGGGCAGGGTCTCCCTCCGTCCCACCCACGCAGCCTCGGAGCCCTAACTCCGCAGCTTTGAAATCTGGGGTTCCGAAGGTGCCCGCCCAGCCTGCGGGGTGTGGGCACTGACCCTGGCCAGCTGTGTTCCCAGCCTCTCCCTCTGACCGCCTCATTGGGCTGCGGGGTGCAAGGGCTTGTCCTGCGCATGCGCTTGCTGGGGCGGCCTGAGGGTTCTGCTGCCTCAATCTGGCGACCTCCCCCCAAAAGGGCTTGGGTCACGGAGTCCCCAAACTCCCCCAATTTCAAGCGGCGTGGCCTGGAGCCAGTTTTGTCACTTTGGGGCCTCAGTCTGCCTGTCTTCCACTCACGGGACGCTAATCCGGGCCACTTGTCCAGAGACACGGTCCCGTCCCCCGTCCCCCTGGGCTGGGTGGGAGCTGCAGGCAGGGTCTGCGCGTGCCTGGCATCCCCGCCCCTTGCCCACCTGCACCCACAGGGTCAGCATGGGGAAGAACACCTAGCTCAATGCCCTCATTCCAACCTTGAAAGTAAATGATTAAAAATCTCCAATTACACTTCTTTATAAACTATAAAAATCTACCCCCCAAAAATCAGACTGCTGAATGTTTTTGCTGGGCTCTTGCGGGCAGGGGGCGGGAGAGTCCTGTCTTGGAGAACTAGCATTGTCATGGGAAAGGGAGTGGGCTGAGGTGGGTCTGCCCGGACTGGATGGGTGGGTTCTTAAAAAAAAAAAAAAAATATATATATATATATATATATATATATATATATATATATACACACACACACACACACACACACACACGCACACACATATACACATATACGTATATATGTGTATATATATATATATATATATATATGTATTTTACAGATAGAAACATCCGTAATGAGAGAATTGATGGCCTGCCTCCTGCACGCCCCGTACTGGGGGCTGAGTCAGAAACCTGGGCATGTGCCCTGACAGGTTCACAGTTGGACACTCAACCACAGAACCACACCCGCAGGGCAGGGATGTGCGGGTTCTTGACCTCAAGCAGGAAAAAGTCCAATACACACGAGTCCAGGTGGTTTTGAGAGTGTGTCCCAAAGTTTGGGACGGTGACACAGGAGGGCTTAAGGTAGAAGCAGCACGATCACGGAGAGCAGTGTGCCCAGGCTGGGCTGCTTTGGGGTCACTAAAAAGTGAGGCAAGAGGAGGGCCTGGGAGCTTAGGAGACGGAAAGTAAAAGTGCACAAGCCTGAGGAAAGGGGGGCTGGGCTGGGGGGTGCTCAAGGGAGGGCAGTGCAGGCATCTTTGGTCTGAGCTTCTTCTCTGCTTCCTGCAGGTGGGAATGTTAGGGGAGAACTCACTGAATACGCATCCGCTTTCCAGGTGGCTCCTTTAAAGTTCTGGCACATCAGAATGAGCCGATAAAGGGGTTTAGAGGTCTTTCTCTGGCCAGTTCACCTCTGTCTTGGTTTGTCTGGCTCTAACTCTTTGTTTGTTTGTTTTTTTTAAACATATTTTATTGAATTTTTACAGAGAGAAAGGGAGAGAGAAGAGAGAGAGACATCGATCAGCCGCCTCCTGCACGCCCCACAGCAGAGATGTGCCCGCAAGCAAGGTACATGCCCCCGACCGGAATTGAACCTGGGACCTTTCAGTCCGCAGGCCGACGCTCTATCCACTGAGCCAAACCGGTCTCGGCTCTAACTTTTTGTTGTTATTGCTCATTGCCCTGACTTCATTCATTTTGGGGTTTGGCTGGCACGGATGGCGCTAACTCTGTCATCTCTCTCCCTGTCTAAGGTAGCTTGAGCCCCCTGCTCTCTGGCTGGGGAGGAGAAACGAGCATCATCTGCTCTTACGTGTCTTTGGTTAGGGAGCACAGGGTCTTGTTAGCTCTGTTAACTTCTTAGTGGTCCGTTTATTTGGTCTCTGTTTTCCTCATTCCACTGGTCTGGGAATTTCCTAGCTTGTTACTGCCCTGCCTCAGCTTCATGCCTTCTTCACCTCCGTGGGAGGGAGTCCGGCACTGCCCAAATTGTGCAGGGGCTGCTGAGCAGAAAAATGCCAGAAACAGGGAGAACATAGGGGTACAGGGGCTGGGGAGGGGATGGAGAGAGACCAGAAAGAAGGCTCATGTGCCCAACTTGAGAGGATGAAATGGATGAAATGTCCAGGCACCTGGGGGCAGACAGTAGTGCCCAGCAACCCGCGGGAATGCCATCGGGAAGGAGGGGAACCCGGGCCCAGCTCTGGGGCTCCTTCTCAGTGCTCTCAAGACGGCCTGTGCCAATCCCTGGCTGTGAGTGGGGACTTGGGAAAGTCTCCTAGAGGCGCCTCCGACGAATAAACCCCTGAAGGGGGTATGCTCGACCCTCACGCGCGGTGCAGAGCTGCACCTGCACGATTCAGCGCTCACAGACCGCCTCCCCGGCTCTGCTAAGGGGGACCCTGGGCGGCTGGGATCCCGCTCCCACTGCGAGCCCAGCCGGCGGAGGGCGCTACACAAAGTGGCCGCCAGGTGGCGCGCGGCACCGCGGCGCGGACGGCACCCGGGGGCGCGTTTGGGTCCCGGGCGGACGGGCGGGCCGGCGGGAGCGCACCGCCGAGCCCTGTAGGAGCGTCCTCGTCGCGGTTCAGCCTCAGAACGAGGGGTGGGAAGGAAGAGGAGGCCGGGCGAAGTCCCCCTGCCGGCCCCCTGGTTCCGGCCATCCTGCCAGGCCACTGGGAAAAGGACTTGGAAACATTTGGAGAAGTTCCGACCATCGGGTACCCGCGCTCTGTGTGCGCGCTCTGCACGGATTCACCCTCCAGAGCGCGACTCGGAAAGACTGGGGGTCCGGTCCTCCGGAGACGCCCTCGCGGACCATCCCGTGGACAGAGCAGCTTTTTGTCTCTGCAGTGGCCACTGGAAAAACTGGGAGGCGCCTCCGACCACCGGACCGCGTCCGGGACGGCGTCCGGGCGCGGGAATCCCCTCCCGTTACCCCGTGGCGGCCCCGGTCGGTTCCGCGGGGATGCAGGCACCGGCAGGTGCTGGTTCACCCGCCCCAGCGGCCTACAACCTAAGTCGGGGAGAGAGAGGCAATGGAAACTCCCGAATGTCCACGTTGGGCACCGCGGCCACGACGCATCCCTTGCAGGTTTCGCTGCAGCTCCCGAGGAGAGGCGCTACATATAACAGGCCGCCAGATGGCGCCCGAGAACCAGCACGAAAGTGGGCAGGAGGGACCTGACCGCGGGCAGGCGGGGTTCGCACCGAGGCCGCCCAGACACCCACCACGTTCGCGTCTCTTGTCCCCCGGCAGGTGACAGGTGGCACGGGGCGTTCGCCCCGAAGCTCCCGGGCTGCAGGACACGACCCCGGTAGCAGAAGGGAAACTTGAAAATGTTTTCAGATTGCTGCTGCGGGGAAGGGGACAGACGCTCCCCGTGCGCACCCCCTCCCGCAAGGGACTCTCCAGGCTGGCGCTGACCTTTTCCGGACTCAGGAGAGGACTTGCAATTCCTCCCGAGACCCGGGCAGAGCAGGCGCCGGTCCCGGCTTCCCACAGCTGTTCCCTGCTCCAGGGTGGATTTCGTCCATTTTTTCCCGGACTCGGCTGTAAAACGGAAATCTTGAAAGTACGCATAGAAACGTGGATGAATCATTTTTTAATTACCATTTCAGGAGAAGGTCTTTCTAAAGCATAAAACAAGGCTCCAAGCCATAACGGACATGACTGGTAAACGTGACCAAATTTTAAACAAAATCGGTCTGTGCATATACCAAAGGCAAAGGCAAATGGCAACAAATGAGGAACATCTATGCCAATGCACGTGCAATATGATTATCAATGTCAGCATTACTTGGGATAATACTAGAAAACGGGAAAAGTAATAGTCACGAAGAGGAACTTCGTTTAAATAAATTCCAGTACGTCAATACAATGCAACACTATGAACTGGTTCAGAGGTGAGGCCAGGTCAATACAAGAATTGGAGACACACGAGAGAAACGTCAAATAATGTGCTGAATCAAGCAGTTCACTTAATTGGCCGCCAGGTGGTGCTGGCGACTCAGCAACATTGTTTGGCCTCCAATCCCCAGCAAATTTTGCTTAAGATTATATTTTGCAACTTTCTTAGGCCCGTAGCCATGGATTTTATATAGCTCCTTATATAAACTTTCTTTTTTTACTGTTTAAAGTATTACATATATTAGTACATGTATCTCCTTTTTCCCTCCATTGTCCTTCCCCCAGCCTCCCCATCCCCTGTTGAATGCCCTCATTCCACCCACTCCCCCACCAGTGTCTTGTGTCCATTGGGGTGCTTATATACATGCATACAAGTCCTGTGGATGATCTATTTCCCTCTCTCCCCAATATTTCCCAGTCTTCCCGCTGTAATTTGACAGTCTGTTCGGTGCTTTACTGCCTCTGTACCTTTTAATTCATCAGGTTATAATGTTCTTGATTATCCATAAATGAGTGAGATCATGTGATATTTTTTCTTGCACTGACTGGCTTATTTCACTTGACATAATGCTATCCAGGTCCATCCATGTTGCTTCAAATTATAAGAATTCCTTCTTTTTATAGCAGTGTAGATGTACCATAGTTTTCTAATCCACTCATCTGCTGATGGGCATTTAGGTGAATTGTGCTGCCATGAACATAGGGGTGCATGTATTCTTTCTGATTGGTGTTTCTAGTTTCTTGGGATATATTCCTGGAAGTGGGATCACTGGGTCAAATGGGAGCTCCATTTTTTTAGTTTTTTTTTTTGAGGAAACTCCATACTGTTCTCCACAGCTTATATAAACTTTCAACTCATTATTAAAGCATAAACTTTTTATAAAGGTGTTCTTTACAGCAAAATTGAAATAAAACAATTTGAGTATATTCAATTTGAAAAATTTATTGGGAAAAAAACACTTTTTGGGTACTTAGCATGTTGTGTCAGGAAGAAAGCATGGATAAGAGATGGTAATCACAATATAAATGATTTACACAAATATAAACTAGTGATTTCAATATAAAAAATCACTAGAATGTTAGCACAAGTATTTTTTGTTTTGTTTACAACACGTGGAATGTAGTAGGAGTACAATAAATGTAGTTATTGAGTAAATGAAAGATTTGATGAATTAATGGTTAAACATGCTTATAGAAAATGTTATGAATATAGTTTTTTATGCTCTCTAGTTTTATTTATTTTTAAAATAAGTTTTTATTTTTATACAGTTGATATACAACATTATATTCATTTTGGGTGTACAATAGAGTAATTAGACAATTGTATATCTTACGAAGTGATCACCCAGATAAATCTAGAGCCCATGTGGACACCATACATAGTTATTGCAACGTTATTGACTATAGTCCCTATGCTGTACTTTACATCCCCATGCTATGACTATTTTGTAGTTACCAATTTGTACTTCCTAATTTCTTTTTTAAAAAATATATTTTGTTGATTTTTTACGGAGAGGAAGAAAGAGGGATAGAAAGTCAGAAACATCGATGAGAGAGAAACATCAATCAGCCGCCTCCAGCACACCCCCTACTGGGGATGTGCCCGCAACCAAGGTACATGCGCTTGACCAGAATCGAACCTGAGACCTTTCAGTCCAAAGACCAAAGCTCTATCCACTGAGCCAAACTGGTTTCAGCTGAACTTCCTAATTTCTTCCCCTTTTCACCCATTCCCCCGATCTCCTCCCATCTGGCAACCATCAACATGTCCTCTGTATCTTTGAGTTTGTTTCTGTTTTGTTTATTTCTTTCTTTTGTTTGTTAGATTATACATATAAGTAAAAGCATGTGGTACTTGTCTTTTCTGTCTGATTTTATAAGCACAATACCTTCTAGGCCTGTCCACGTACATGCAAGATTCCATACTTTTTATGGCTGAACCATATTCCATGGTATATATGCATCACTTCTTTATCTAATCATGGATACTCAGGTTGCTTCCATATACTGGGTATTGTAAATAATGCTGCAATAAACATTGCACATGTCTTTTTGAACTGGTGTTTTGGGTTTCTTCTGTTAAGTACCCAGAAGTGAAAATGCTGGGTCCTTCCTCATTTCCTCATTACAGCCTTTGTTTTAAAGTCTATTTTGTCTGATATAATTATTGCTGCCCCATCTCTTTTCCTGTTTGCATTTTGAAGAAATGCCTTTTTCCATCCCTTTCCTTTGACTTCCAGTCTGTGTGTCTTTTGATCTGAAGTGAGTCTTCTGCAGGCACCATATGTAAGAGTCTTGTTTTCTTGTCCTTCAGCCACCCTATGTCTTTTTTTAGGGGTACCTGGCTTTATTGCTTAAATTGCAGATTCAAATTAATACAATAACAGCCCCCACTTTTTAAAGCGAGGCACACGAAAAGCCTTCTGAGTCGTGTCATTTCAGACCTTTGGTGACAAAGGGGCTGCTTTCCAAGAGATCCAACCCAGCGTCCCACTAAGTCGGATTTATACTCCACCTCTACTCGCCCCACTGCCAATAAGGAAAGCTATTCTTGTACTGCATTTCCTTCATAATTGTTCCTTTCTGCTCAGACACTGTTCTGATTTGTTTCTTGTCCATACTCATTTGTACCAATAGCAATTGTTTTCCATTTTCTTTTATTTTTAATACATTTTTATTGATTTCAGAGAGGAAGGGAGAGGGAGAGCGATAGGAACATCAATGCTGAGAGAGAATCATTGATGGGCTGCCTCCTGTACATCCCCCTCAACTCCCACTGGGGATTGAGCCCCTAACCCGGGCATGTGCCCTGACTGGGAATTGATGCTCAATCCCTGAGCCATGCCCAGCTGGGCGATAATTTTTGTTGTTGTTTTTTAACATCTGTATCAAACTCTATTTACTCTTATCTTTCCTCATTCTTGACTTACTCCTCATCTCCCAGATTCCCACATGCCTAGACACAGACGGACCTCTGGAGGGTGGGGTCCAGCTGACTGAAAGGAGAGAGGGCTGACTCGCCGTGGTTGGGCATGGCATCAGCACAATTCCAATGAGTTAATAATGTAGGCAAGGTGCTTCCAACAGTGCCCGAGGCATAACATATGCTCAGCGAATGTTAAGCCTCATCATCATGGCCTAGCATAACCCACCTTCACACAGCTCCTTCCTTTAGCATACAGTATTGGAGTGGAGTGGGGGGGGCATTAAGGTTTGTCTCCTGTCTCTTCCTCAGTCACTTCCGTGCTGAAGGTGCTCCCCGGCTGCTCCCGGCTCCATCTCAGCACGTCTTGCTCCTGACGGAGACTTGGATCACGCCAACTACCTTCCTTCCAGTGCGATGTCACTACTCCCCCAGGAGCGCCAGCAGAGCAGCGAAGGCGAGGGAGCCCTTACTTCTCTTTGCTGCCTGGTTCCTCAACCCAAGACACGTGTCGAAACTGGGCTCAGCTGTGGAAGAGATGGAGCAACAGGAGCCAAGCAAAACAGGCAGACTCGGAACTTTCTGACTCTCCCAGGGCCAAGAGGAAAGTGCGGAATATGTATTTCTGACCGAGGGTCCCCTCAGGGACACCCCGAGTTCCAGCCTCTGTGCTCAGAGAGTGCCCCGTTCTTCTGGCTTCATCGTGAGTCTTCGCTCCCACCTCTCCACATGGGGTGGTCTGGCCCAAGGTTCACCTTCCTGCCTCTTGCTCAAGGCAGTTTAGGGGGATGCACTCTTCAAAACCCAAGCTACTCAATCAAGAATAGCAGCACCTTCAACCAAGAAGTTCAGAGTGGGTTTTGGCCCCTGCAATCTGGATCCTTCCACGTCTTCCCGCAAGTCAAGAGTATAACTTTTCTTTCTTCCTGATTCACTAATAGTTAACTGTAAATAGTTAACCATAATCTCTCTCTCTCTCTCTCTCTCTCTCTCTCTCTCTCTCTCTCTCTCTCTCTCTCTCTCTCAGACATGATAAAGTCTAAAGTTACTTTAAAGGGTAGAAGAATTTTCCCACACCCCTTCCTAATGCACACATATCTCCAGGGCAGAGTGGAGGTAGCGGTTTCCATAATCATGTACACTGGGGCGCCTCCTTTTTTCTTCTTTTGCTTTCAGCCTTAGCTCCAGAGCCCAAGGAACTGACCCAGTTACAAGACCGCCTACCCCTTGGTTGCTATTCCAAGGCCGAAGAGTTCTGGAACTTGGAAATGAGATATTCTAGTTGTATCTTTACATTTCAGGCTATGTGCAGAACTCTTGGGTGAAGCCTGCTCTTGCATGCACATTTATGTGTATGAGAGATAATTTATAATCTTTCTGGCCAAGCAATCTTTCTGGGGACTGGAGACTATCTTACCTAAAGCCCAAGGTGTCTACATATGGTCTTTGCTAAGGCTGCTCTTATAGAAAAACAAACAAACAAACAAAAATCACTCTCTTGGACCCTCATACCACCATTTGCTCCACCTCCCAGCCAGACATGTCACTTGCAAGAACCCATCCAGCCAACCAAGAGAAGGATGGAATGTGTGGGGCCTCATCTTATTAATCTCTTCAGCCTACTAAAGAGTCAAGTAACTTATAACACTTCACCAATGCTAAATTTCATACAATGGGCCAGTTTAAGTAGCACAAAATAGTATAATCCCCAAGAAGAGTGTAAGAAAGATGCTTTCAATTTTTTAAAGTGGGGAGAAGACCCTCCTAGAGAAACACGAGGAAAATCTCCCCACCTGTAGATAAAAAGATTCTGGGATGCTTCTCAGTAATGAGTTGGTACAAACAGAACCATCAGAAAAGCACTCTTTTCAGGGTTTTGCCCAGAGCAAGTTTAACATCCTTATTCCTCAAACTGTAGATCAAAGGGTTAAGCATGGGAACCACGTTGGTGGAGAACACGGAAGCGTATTTGCTCCGGCCCACAGATCCCGGCAAAGAGGTTGTTAAATAGGTGAACGCCCCAACCCAGAAAACAGAGCCACGGCGGTGAGGTGGGAGCCACACGTGCCAAAGGCTTCGGCCCTTCCCTCGGCAGAAGGAATGCGCAGGATACTGGAGAGAATCAAGGCATAAGAGATGAAGATGCTGATGCTGGATGTTGCGATGACCATTCCAACCACAACCGAAAACACCAGCTCGTTGACACGGGTGCTGGTGCAGGAGAGCCGCAAGAGGGGAGAACTTCACACAGATAACGGTCGATGATGTTGGAGTCACAGAAGGTCAGCCTCAGCATGTTCCCAGTGTGGGCCATGGCCCCAGCAAACCCTGCCCCATAGGAACCAGACATCAGCAGGGCACAGACCTGGGGGACATGGTGACCATGTACAGCAGAGGGCTGCAGATAGCCACGTAGCGATCATAGGCCCATTGATACCAGCACGTAGCACTCCGAATTGACCGGGAAACAGAAGAAAAACAGTTTGGCCATGCATCCCGCGTAAGAGATGACATTTTCTGACACAAAAGCGTGCAGCATTTTGGGAGTCGAGACACAAGAATAACAGAGATGGATCAGAGACAAGTTGGAGAGGAAAAAGCACATTGGCGTGTGAAGGCTAGAATGCAGACCGATTAAGGTGACCAGGCCCAAGTTGCCCACCACAGTAAACACAAAGAACAGGAGGAAGAGGGTAATGGACCTCTGCTTGATCTGAGAATCCCCCCAAAGATGAATTCAGTCACTGAGGAGCTGTTTCTCAGAATCATTCTCTTCTGGGGAGCTGACGGTGGAAACAAGGGGTACAATACAAGGGATGGATGAAAGGCACAAGCACGGGTGAGAGAAGAGTGGAGACTGTGGTGTGGATGCCCTCTCTGTTATCTTTCTTCTTGTAACTGGAACTGGCTCAGGATGGTTCTGTTCTGTTTGATGAGGTACTGGGTGCTTTTTAAGACAACAGACCAAAACCACGACTTGTGCAGGTGAAGCACGCACAGAGGAGAGAACTTTGGCCCCAGCTGCACCTAGAACCAAAATCTTGCACGTCCCCCTCCCCAACCCCACCCCAAAGAGCCACAGCCAAAGGACCAGGACATAACCGGAACTTGAACACTGGAACCCTTTTGGAAGCCAAGGGTCTGTTGTCCAGGGGTATTGGGTGTTGACACCCCTTTACCATAAATGGCCAGGTTCCAAGGTCCCACTTGTCCCACCAGCACTTCCGCATGCCTGTTCCCCGTAGCCCTTTAAAAACCCTTAACCTAGTCCAGCAAGCACGATGGAATTGAGGAACCCTTAGGTCCCCCATCTTCTTGGTTGGCTCCTTTTCGATCAATAAAACTTTATGTTCTTCAAACCCTGATGTTTTGAGTTTTGGCCTTTTGAAGCATCGGGCTCTTGGACTTTGGTTTGGTAACGCTGTCTCATTTATGCCCCCCCAACTTGGCTGTTCACAACATGCCTGAGACTGTATCTCCGCTCCCCTGGGCTGATCACGAATCTAGGCTAACGTTTCTTAACATGGGCAGCAAGAATTCTGTTCCCGCCCTCGCTGGTTTGGCTCAGTGGATAGAGCGTTGGCGTGTAGGCTGAAGGGTCCTTGGGTTTGGTTCCAATCAAAGGATACATGTCCATGTTGAGGGTTTTGATCCCCAGTAGGGGACGTGCAGCCGATCAATGATGCTCTCTAATCAGTGATGTTTCCATCTCTCTCTCCCTCTCCCTTCCTTTCTAAAATCAATGAAAAAAAATTTTTTTTTTAAAAAAAGAATTCTGTTCCCTCTTGAGAGATGAGAGGAGATTGAATACCTGACTTGTCTGCCCAAAGACGCTCAGAAAGACACCCCAAGAGCCAGGAGTACATCCCGAAGCCCACTGCTTCAGGATGCACTCAGAGCTCTGATGTCTCCCCCTCTCTGCCTCCCTCTCCCAGCCAGCCATGGGGTCCTCTGTCCCCAGCTCACCTTCCTCCTGGAAGCCCCTTCACTCTATCGAAGTCAGTGTTGAGAGCAGGGGAAGGATCAGTACATCCTAGACATGCTGGTTGTGAGTTTACAAGAAGCTCATCTGAGAAGATGGGATTCGGGCATTCCCCTTCCTTCTTCCCGGCTCCCTCAGCGCGGGGCCCTGTGCACCTCTTTCTCCGTGAGCCCGAAGGAGAAGATGGGGTCAGTGCACAAAGCAGACAGCTCGGGTGTTGACTCTTCCGATGGCCCTGGTGCTGAGAAGCAGAGCTTCTAGGGACCCCGGTCTCCAGGAGCTCCAGGAATAGGCCACGTTTTCTGTGTGGATTTTCTCAGCTGGTCCACGTCAACTTCAGGAGAAAAAAAAATAGAACCCTCCGTTTCACCAGAACCCGGCTCTTATGAAGAGCTTTGTGCCGCTGGATGGTCTCCGGAGCCTCCTAGGCACCATTTCCCCTGGGAATTTTTCAGACGGTCCCTGCAGGGAAGAAATGGCACTCTGTTTACGGCTGGGATGATGATGATGCTTACACAGCATCTTGGGACTCAGGTGTTACTTCAGGGACTTCCTGTGTGATGTCGGAGGGGGTCGCTTTTCCTCTCCTTCCTTCACTCCAATCCTTAATCTTGACTTTAAGAAAGAGTGGTCCCTGCCGGAACTGGATTGGCTCAGTGGATAGAGCGTTGGCCAGCGGACTGAAAGGTCCCAGGTTCAATTCCTGTCAGGGGCATGTACCTTGCTTGCGGGCACATCTCCACTGTGGGGCGTGCAGGAGGCGGCTGATCAATGTCTCTCTCTCATCGATGTTTCTGACTTTCTATCTCTCTCCCTTCCTCTCTGTAAAAAATCAATAAAATATAAAAAAAAATACAATAAATATGCTAGCAAGAAGTTCTTGGGGGGCTTCAGATCATTGAACAGGGGTGTCCTATTGAGTCTGGAAACTCAGGAAAAGCCTCCTGAGGAAGTGAAATTCAGGTTTAAAACTAAAATGCAGATGCTTCTGGGAAACCAAGATGGCAGCCTAAGGTATACACCTGTATGTGCTGCCTCTCACAACCATGCCAAACTACAACTAAAAGACAAAACATCTATCACCCAGAACCATGGGAAAGCTGGCTGAATAGTTCTACAACTAGAAGGAAAGAGAAAAGAGCATTGAGATGTGCACAAGTGTGGAAAAGCTGAGGTGTGGAGTTGCACGAATCAGGCTGGCGGCTGGCGGCTGGGTGTGCTGTGTTTTTCAACCCAAAGGGAGACAGCTTCTCCCGATTACCCTGAACTCCAGTTTCTGGGGAGATTCTGGGGACCAATTCTCCTATGGGGAGAAGCTGAACTGTCTGCCATTGGGTTGGAAAGTGAGGGTGGCTTTCTTGTAGAGGTGTGCGCAGGAATCATTGTTTATTGGCTGAGTCTTGGGACGCGGGGACACGGAAACTTAGAGATGCAGAGATGGCTAGCTGGCAGCAATCACTGTTTGCCACTCCCTAGCCTAGTGACTCTGTGAGACCCTGCCCTGCACAATTTACAAAACCACTGAAGCTCTGTGCAGAAGCTTTGCATATAAATGGCCTGCCCTATCGCAGCTTAACCTAACAAACTGCAGCTCTGGTCAGACAGCTCCAAAACTCCCAAACCCCAAGCAAAGAGGAGAAGTCTGCAATTCTCACTGTAGCTCCTGCTGGGGTGGCCTCAGACAGTTGCTGACCTGCACCCATTGGAGATCCAGAAGCCAGTGTACCTAGTAGTCAGTGTGAGATAACACCAGATTTCAACTCCTTATATCCATAAGTGACACATTCAAGAGGCAGTCTCAGTGAGCACCAAAGTCCCATTGAAAGTCCTGCCCCATAAGGGTGTCTCCAGCACAGCAGTTCTTCCATTATAGACATAGCGGGTCCTCATAGTCAATTGGCTTGGAGGTCAATTCCTCCCAGTGTACCAACAACAACAAGGGTGGGGTGGGGAATCAGGTGGAGGAGAGATATGGAGAAAAAAAGAGAAACATCTGTAATTTATTTATTTATTTCTAAATAAAGCTTTATTGTTCAGATTATCTGTAATAATCTGAACAATAAAGCTTTATTTAAAAACAAATAAAAACAAATAAAGTATGCTTCTGGTAAAACAAAAACAAACAAACAAAACAAAAAAAAACCAACACTAAAATGTAAGAAGGGGTAAAAAGAGTTGCTTGTCCATGACTGTCCAGCACTGAGCCTCCTTCGGTATTTGGAAGGAATAACCACCCCTGGGAACGTACGCCTGTGTGAGCCTTGGTTGGAGCCAGAACCAGGCCCTCTTCGGTGAAATCTCTCCGGAGAACATCAGACCTGAACTCAACCAGTCCTGTTCCCAGGCAGGACCAATGCGTGGGGCACGGGACCCACAGAAACGGGAACATTTCATGTTGGCAAAGACAGAGACCAAGAACCTACCAGCGGATGACACACGTTGGGTGCTGGTGGCGCCAGCAGGCGTGGGCAGCACAGACTGACCAGATGGCTGTGTGGTGTGACTTGGCAGCAGTTCCACCCCCTGGCCTCCTCTCAATCCGTCCTGGCTCTCAGAGCTGGTTCCTCCGCTTGTTCTCAGAGTCTGTGAACTGAGAGTCCCATTTCTTGCCAATGAACACTCTTTTTTGGGGTGCCATGTCAAACAGGAGCTTCTCCTGCTGTTTGCAGTGAACAACCCTGGATGGTATGATGGGACTGGAGACTAAGGAGGTTGTGTGCAGGGAGTGGAGACAGGGACAACTTTCTCCTGTCCCTGAGATGAAGGCAGACACACCTGTCAAAATCACCTTCTGAAAGGGGTGCAACAAACTCTCCCTCAGGCCCTAACCGGTTTGGCTCAGTGGATAGAGCATCAGCCTGTAGACTGAAAGTTTCCAGGTTGGATTCCAGTCAAGGGCATGTAACTTGGTTGTGGGTACATCCCCAGTAGGGGGTGTGCAGGAAGTGGCTGATCCATGTTTTTCTCTCATCGATGTTTCTAACTCTCTATCCCTCTCCCTTCCTCTCTGTAAAAAATCAATAAAAATACATTTAAAAAAAACCCACAAAACTCTCCCTCAAAGTTTTGCTTTATTTTAAACGATCTTTCCCCTTCCAAGGAAATGTTGTTCAGATGGGGTTTGGAAGATAAAATAAACACACATGTTAAATCTCAGAGCAATTTTTCATACTCCTGCACAACTTTTTAAAAAACATTCAATTCTTTGATGACTCCTCTTTGCTTTAATAAGCTAAATTATACTGGTTAGTAGAAAGAATAATACATTTCTATGTTGGGTAAACAGAAATGCATTTAATGAATCATCTTGGCTAGCTTTTTAAATGCAACGTAGGCTATGCCAATAATAATAATTATGTTGAACATCTAAGGAACTAATGGCATGATAATTTTTCAAAAGGTTTTTAATTTATTTTTAGAGAGAGAGAGGAAGGGAGAGGGGTGGGAGAAACATTGCTGTGAGATCAGAACGTCCATTGGCTGCCTCCTACACATGCCCCCACCATCTAAAAATATCTAAAAATATATACTAACAAGAGATGGGGCTGGGCCTGGGGGGAGAGACAGGAGGACCAGAAAACTGGAATAAAAGGAGATTTTCCTCTCTTTGGAAATGCAGTGGTACCTCGAGATATGAGTTTAATTCGTTCTGTAACCTTGAGGCGTGGGAAACTATGAGACGCTCGAGTCGAGGTAAACTGGTGGGTCGTGTGCAGTCGGACGATCCGCGATTACTCCTATCTCAAATGTTGCTCGTATTTCAAAGCAAAAATCGCTCGCTCGACGGCTCGTATCTCAAAAATCTCATATGTTAGGGCACTCGTATCTCGAGGTACCACTGTAATTGTAAATGAACATGTACTACTCAATATATATATATATATATATATATATATATATATGGGATGAAATGTAGAAATAATCTGATGGAGCATCATCATTTTCATAGAATCAGGCAAGAGAGAGAGAAAATAATTGTCTCAAGTTCAAACAATAAGTTTGTGGAAATGGTGGTAGCAGGAGGCAGAGGACCTAGGAGGGGTGGGAAGAAAATTAACTGAGCACTTACCATTTCATTGTCTTAGTAATTCTTAAAAAAAAAAAAAAAAAGTTAAAGGTAAAGGCGTTGATGCTCAGGGACATGGAGTAACGTGGTGACGGTCGAGTGGCTGCAGAGTAAAAGCTGAGAGTTCAAATGTGACTCTACCCTCCGGTTCCCAAGTCCCTGCTCTTTCCGTGTGTCTTCTTTCCCCGACACACACACCCGCATTCAGCGCTGCCCACTGATTCTGTGCAGCTACAGCCCTGTTCTCTCACTTCACTCTCATTCTTTTTTTCTTTTTTTAACATACAGTGGTACCTCGAGATACAAGTGCCCTAACATACGAGATTTTTGAGATACGGGCCGTCGAGCGAGCGATTTTTGCTTTGAAATACAAGCAACATTTGAGATAGGAGTAATCGGCGGATCGGCCGGCTGCACACGACCCACCAGTTCACCGAGACTCGAGCATCTCATAGTTTCCCAAGCCTCAAGGTTAGGGAACAAATTAAACTCGTATCTCGAGGTACCACTGTATCTCTATTTCAGAGAGGAAGGGAGAGGGAGAGAGAGAGAAACGTCCATGTTGAGAGAGAATCATTGATTGGCTGCCTCCTGCATGCCCCACCCTGGGGATGGAGCCCGCCTTCCAGGCATGTGCCCTTGACCGGAATCGAACCTGGGACCCTTCAGTCCGCAGGCCGATGCTCTCTCCACCGAGCCAACCAGCTAGGGCCACTCTCATTCTTTGGAACTCACGTTTGCTGGTGCTGACCTGTGCCATCCCAATGGCAAAACTCTCTCTCCATCCAGACTTCCTTTTTCCCGACCCAAGAGCATCTTCCAACGAGAACCTGGTAAGTCCAAAGCACGTTCACCGCCTCTCACCTATGGTTGCCTCACAAACATATTCTCTTACATTTTTCTTTTAAACCAAGAGGCAGCGCGGCCCGCCTGCCAGCGCCACCAGGCTGCGGACTTCCACCCCTGAGCTGTGTCGCTCTGCCGTCCTCTCCTGGAGACCGGACCAGTCAGGCTGCAGCAGGCCACAGGTGACTCCCCGGGGCAGAGTAATTGGGAAATGTAAGGAAGGAACCGTGTGCGTGGGGGTGGGCCCCAGGCTGGTTGAGAGAAAAGACACGGGGCTCCAGAGGCTCCTGAGGTTCCTGAGGCAGACATGTCCCCACCCACCGGCATGAAGAGACAGGAGGGGGCAGGCGTGGTGACCAGGAAGGACATGTGCGCTGGTTACTGACAAGGTAACCCCGCTGGAAGGAAGTCAGGGAAGTGAACTCAGGGCAGCAACACTCCCACCTGCTGGTTTCCTCAGCCCATGCTGGCTGCTGCAATTGGCCTGTCTCAAACGGGAACCAGAGGGCAAGAGGGCCTCTAGGCAAGATCCATTAGGGAATGGGAAGAAAATTAACTGAGCACTTATCATGTCATTGTCTTCGTAATTCTTTTTTTTAAAAAAAGTTAAAGGTAAAGGCGTTGATGCTCAGGGACATGGAGTAACTTGGTGACAGTGGTCACGTGGCCTCAGAGTAAAAGCTGAGAGTTCACATCTGACTCTACCCTCCGGTTCCCAAGTCCCTGCTCTTTCCGTGCGTCTTCTTTCCCCCGACACACGCACCCGCATTCCTGGAAAGTAGTACACAGAGAATTACCACCACCTCTGTCTTACCCCTCACCTCACATAGTACAGTGCCAGTCAGTGGTCATCTCTACTGCTGACCGCCTGCCGGGTGCTGCTAATCTGCTTACGTACAGGCTGGCAATACAAGGCTCTCTGTGCTTCTGAAATCGCCTCCAGATCCTTAGCTGAGCTGGGAGCCGCAGATTTCTCCTCCTCCTACCCTCCCTTTCTCTCCCCCTCCCCCTCCCCCCGACTTGACAAGCACAGTTTGAAATGGAGCAAAGAAATGATTGTGTGGGAGTCATTCCCAAATCCTGTCCTGCATAACCTTGACATGTATGATGCTAAGTGAAATAAGACAGCCGCCAGAGAAAGAGAAATCTCCCATGATCTCACTCATTTACGGAATATGATGAACAACATCAACTGATGAACAAAAATATATTTTTTATTGATTCCAGAGAGGAAGGGAGAGGGAGAGAGACATACATCAATGATGAGAGAGAATCATTGACTGGCTGCCTCCTGCACGCCCCACACTGGGGATCGAACCCACAACCAGGGCATGTGCCCTGACCCAGATCCAGAGATATATCCTTGACCGGTATACGGCCTTCCTCCCAGCATTGCCAGATCCCTTCTGGTCCAAGTGCCCAAAGCCGCGCACGTGAGTCTCGGGCGGTGCCACGCTGGACACTGTGTGAGTCCTGGCCCACTTCCCCCACACACGCTGCAGGATCCTTCCAGAATTCGTCTGGTCATTTATCCGAGACCGTCCCAACCAACCAAATCCTAAGCCTCCTCCTACTCCCTGGCAGAAATGTGATATTTAAAATTAGCCCTTGCTGAGACCGGTTTGGCTCAGTGGATAGAGCGTCGGCCTGTGGACTGAAAGGTCCCAGGTTTGATTTCGGTCGGGGGCATGTAGTACCTTGGTTGCGGGCACATCTCCAGTGTGGGGTGTGCAGAAGGCGGCTGACCGATGTCTCTCTCTCATTGATGTTTCTGACTTTCTATCTCTCTCCCTTCCTCTCTGTAAAAAAACAATAAAATATATTTTTTAAAAAATTAGCCCTTGACTAATTTCCGGAGACAGGGCTAGATTTCAGCATCACAGAGGAGAGCACGTGTGAAATTAAATCGCCGCGGGCTAAGGAAGGGAGCCATCACAAGTGATGCTGGAAACCGAGAGCCTGGGTTCCATCCCGGCTCTGCTGGTGAGGATGGAGTGACCTTAGGGGAGGTGCGCAGGCCCGTATCCATTCTCAGGAGCCTGAGAGAACGGACTCAGACGATTCTTCAGGTCTGCGAAATGTATCCTAGAGTCTTAAGAATATTTAAGAATTAAAGGGCGTTTAGAATGGGAAGGATGGGCCGGCTGGTGTGGATTAGTGGTTGACTATTAACCTATGAACCAGAAGGTCACGGTTGGAGTCTGGGTCAGGGCACATGCCCAGGTTGTGGGCTCGATCCCCAGTGGGGGGCGTGCAGGAGGCAGCGGGTCAGTGTTTCTCTGTCATCATTGATGTTTCTCTCTCTCCCTTTCCCTTCCTCTCTGGAATCAATAAAAAATATATTTAAAACAAAAACAGAAGGGAAAGGCTAAACTTGTTTGAGAAAGTTGAAACGTCTTCCATGTAACGAATGAAACCTGAATCATCTATGGGAGGAAAACAGTCCCCTGGTCCTGTACTGTGTCCCTATTACCCCTTCCTCAGGATAAAGGATTATTATTATTATTTATTTTATTTTTATTTTTTGCTCAAGATTTTTTCCAGAGCAACTTTGACATCCTTATTCCTCAGGCTGTACGTTGTGTTTTTTTTTAAATATATTTTATTGATTTTTTACAGAGAGGAAGGGAGAAGGATAGAGAGCTAGAAACATCGATGAGAGAGAGACATCGATAAGCCGCCTCCTGCACGCCCCCTACTGGGGATGTGCCCGCAACCAAGGTACATGCCCTTGACCGGAATCAAACCTGGGACCTTTCAGTCCGCAAGCCGACGCTCTATCCGCTGAGCCACACCGGTTTCGGCAGGCTGTAGGTTAAGGGGTTGAGCATCGGCACCACAATGGTGTAGAACAGGGGAGACCCTTTCCCCTGGCTCAGGCAGAAGAGAAGACGGCGTGAGGGACATGAAGGCGCCCGACCCAAAGAACAGAGAAACTGCCGCGATGTGGGAGCTGCAGGCGCTGAAGGCTCTGGACCTGCCCTGGGTGGAACGGGTACGGAGGATGCTGGAGAGGATGAGGCGTAAGAAAGGAAGATGGTAAGGGTGGGCACCCCGATGTTGATGCCCACCGCCACATACACTGCCAGCACATTCACGCGGGTGCCAGTGCAGGAGAGCTCAAGGAGGGGGAGGATGTCGCACACGTAGTGACCCACCAGGTGGTTGGCACAGAAGGTCAGTCTGGCCGTGCACACGGCGTGGGCCGTGGCCCCGGCCACCCCATCACATAGACACGGGATGAAAGCAGCAAGCAGACCCGGGGAGACATGGTGGCTGCGTACACCAGTGGGTGACAGATGGCCACATAGCGGTCGTACGCCGTCGCTGACAGGATGAAAGACTCCGAGACAACCAAGCAAAGGAAGAAGAGCTGAGTCAGGAGATGACGTTCTTCTCCGAGACAAAGCTCATCGGCGTTTTGGGGGTGATGATGGTGGAGTAGCAGAGATCTATGCAGGACAGGGGACAGAGGAAGAAGTACCTGGGGTGTGCAGGTGGGTGCTCAGCCCGATCAGGGAGACCACGTAGGAACCCAGGAACAGGAAGAAGAGGGGCACCTGGAGTCCCCGATGGTGGGTCAGGCCTGGAGGATAAACTCGGCCACAGAGGAATTCTCAGCCACCATCCTCATTGAGGGTACAGTGGTACCTCGAGATACGAGTTTAATTCGTTCCGTAACCTTGAGGCGTGGGAAACTATGAGACGCTAGAGTCGTGGTAAATTGGTGGGTCGTGTGCAGCCGGCCGATCCGTGCGATGACTCCTATCTCAAATGTTGCTCGTATTTCAAAGCAAAAATCGCTCGCTCGGCGGCTCCTATCTCAAAAATCTCGTATGTTAGGGCACTCGTATCTCGAGGTACCACTGTATTCGTGGGACAAAGGAAGAGTCGCTGAGAGGCGGGGTGAGAGAGACGCTGCTGCCCTGCCAGTCACCTCCTGGTTCCTGAGAATTAGATCCGCTCCGACAGACCTTGAATCTCAACAGAACGACTTTCTGGATGCCGGGGGTCTGTTCTCCCAACATCCTGGTCTCTGCCTCTGGAGGGGGACCCGCCTCCACAGTGAGGGTCCCCGGGAGGCACCGAGGAGCCCCCAGATCTTTCCTTTGGCCCATTTATTGGGTCCTGGTTTCTGCCAGAGTGGATCAGAACTGGGCTCAGTCTCCGGGACAAGTCCTCTGGGAGGTCAGAGCCCGGCCCACTGGCTGGAGCGTGCACCTCAAGGTCAAGTTAGACAGCGGAAAGGCGAGGAGGCGGGCTTTCTTCAGGCCTCACCACCTGAGGCGGGCGACTTAGGGAAAGCTCATCCCAGATTCAGTCACTCCCCCGCCTTCAGCTAAAGTCCCAGTGGTGCACCTTCTCCTCAGCTGTTCAGACACCAAACTGGTCCCAGTGCTAACCTGGATGAAGATACTAACAGCACCCCTGTAGCTTCCGTCCTGCGTGGACCAACTTAGAATTCCTTCCGAGCCAAAGGAGCTAAATAGCGTGGTAGCTGTTTGAGGCTCTGCCCTGAGGCTTTTTTCCAGCTTGGGGGTAGAAATGGGGGTAGAGGGAGGGGGGAGGGAGCCAGCATCCCCGCCTGGAGACAGAGCCAGGAGAC
>PVJN01037762.1:0-20722 GCA_004026805.1 Lasiurus borealis | reverse complement strand
GAGGAGGAGGAGGAGGAGGAGGAGGAGGAGGAGGCCGAGCCGCCCAGGGAGGTGCCGTCGCCAGGGAAACCCTCCCTGTGTATCAGAAAGACCAAAAGCAGCAGCAGCCGAAGGGAGAAAACGGCCTTCTTTCCAAACATGGGCACCGCGGGCACCTCCACTGGGACTTTGCAAGAGCAGAGCAGAGTGTCTCCTGCGGGGACCCTCCCCGGGGCTGGGCCTCCGCACCCCGTCCCGTGCTGGGGTGATGGGGCCTCCCCCGCGTGTGTGTGTCAGCGAGGCCTCCGGAGCTGCTGGAAGGAGGGCGGGCAGGGCTTTCCTCGGGCCTCCCTGTGGAAAGGCCGCTCTCTGGACGGATCGCGGCTGTTTATCGGCGGCTATATTTAACGCGGGAGGGAGGGGCTGGCCGGCTGTTTTGTTGGCTGAAACAAAACAAAGTCCTCCAACTGAGTGGTGAGAACCAGGAAGCTGTGTGACCGCGGGCAACTCACTCAACCTCTCTGAGCACGTTTTAGTTTCCGCAGCCAAAGGCCTGATAAGAAATACGTTAGAGGCGCAAAGGGTGGTTCTGTGCCTCCTCCCCCCACAAGCCGGGTCCCACCGCTCACAGGCACGCGTGTGCCGCGAAGCCACGCCTTCTGGCCACGTTGTTGGGAGAGTCACAGAGCCCAGAGGCGATTTTCCTTTTCTGACCTTTTAGAGAGTTCTCCTCCTCGCTTTCACTCTTAGAAATGACGGAGGCTTTTTATGATGGTTTAAAAACGAACCGGAGCCAAAGGGAAGTGCTGGAGGGGAAAGTAGCAGCATGGGGGAACACCTCCACGGGAGGGAGTTGATTGAAGGGCAAGCAAACCCCATTATCAAACGCCACGTGCTCAGCAGTCTCCTCTTTGCCCCCAAAATGCCGCTCACCGCTGCGCCTCACAGAGCAGACGGGTCTCTGAGAAACTAACTCCTCTCCGTCTGGCAGCTTAGCTGACCTCCTGACCCAGAAACCGGAGATGACACCTGGGCTCCGGCCGACCGCCCTCTCCTGAGTCACAGGTGCCGCCTGTGGGCTCCCCGGCCTTGGCACCGGGGACGCTCTGTGCGCGGTTACTCACGCGGTGAGCTCATGCTGCCACGTGGCAGTGCCGGGGATGTTGCCCATCTATGGTGGCTTGGAGGAGACACTTTCCATTTTTTTAAAAAAACAGCAGCCCTGGCCTATGTGGCTCAGTGGTTTGAGCGTCATCCTGGTTCGGTTGCTGGTCAGGGCACATACCTAAAAAATGAAAAAATAAGAAATCTTTAAAAACCCGCACAGAGAAGACTAGTGTCATAGACTAGAAGGCTGGCCTGCCCGGGCAGTCCCGGGCCCCTGTGTAGATGTATCATTGCCTTATCGGTTGGCACTGTGGTCCCCTGGGGTGGCAGGGCATTGCCATGTTATGGTGCCCACTTTCCAGGTGAGAACACTGAGGTGGGAAAGCGGACCCTGGGCTGCTCCCCTGCAGGGTGTGGAGAGAGCTCCCCCGCTGTAGGCTGCCCCCCAGCTCCGAGGCCGGCGATTTTAGACAGAACCCCTTCTCTAAGGGGGTGTGTGTGCTTCAGCCTTAAGTATAGGGGCCGTGACACAGGGCCGCTGTCGGGGGGACGCGGGACTGTGAGCAGCTATCTTCGGGAGGCCTGCTTCGCTGTGGCTGATAAGACGGGGTGGCAGGCCCTGAGGAGACATGGAGCGAGCCCCCACCTCCCGCCTGGAACTTGTTTCCGGGTTCTGACCGGGCGCCCCGTGGGCAGACCAGCCCTCGCGCACCTGACATGTGCGGCGTGGCTGATGGTGGCGGCTTCTCGGGGACACCCAGCCAGGTGGGCCAGGTGAGGGGTCCTGACTCCGGAAGCTGACACGCACCCAGATGAGAAGGGGGTGCAGGGGTAGCCAGGGCACTTTGGGAGGGGCATCCGGGACAGAGGATGGCACTGGAAGAGGGGCCTGAGCTGAGTCCTGTGCCTCTGTGGCCGCTCTCCTGGACGTCCCTGTGGAGACCCCAGCCCTAGCATCTGAGGGGGAGGGGTTGGGGACGGGGGATGGAGGCATGAGCTGCACACAGAATCTCACAGCCCGAGCATGTGCGGGAGCTGCAGACACTTCCTGTGGCGACTGTCTGCGGTGGGTGGAGCAGTCCTCACAGCAGGAGTCTGTCCCCAGGTCCCTCCCTTCTTCCTGCCTCGCCAGGACTACGTGGACGAACACGGGTTTGGCTTGGAGAGGCAGGCGGTGGCGGGACAGAGACAGGAAGCAGACCCCCCAGGGGCCGCGGCTGCAGGAGGAGGAGATGGCGCAGGGCCTGGGTGGCTCACCGTCCCAGTCCCGGTCCCGGTCCCGTGGGGAGGCTGGCTGGCTGCGGCTCAGACACCACCGTGCGGCTCGCTCACCTCCTCCTGGACCAGGAGGAAGGCCTGAGGGAGGGGGAGCAAGGCCAGACCTGAGGACGCGCAGAGATGGATGAGGGGAGGGCTGAAGGCAGGTGGCCTTCCTTCCCCTCCTGCCGGCCTTTCCGGAGGGCTGCTGGCGGCCCCTGGCCCTCTCCTGCCCCAGCACTGGGCGCACCGGGAGGCCGTGGCCATCAGCAGAGAGCCAGCGGGCGGAGCCCAGGCCCTGCAGGCCCAGGTCCCTGTCTCACCGACAGCAGGGCCGGGTCCCATGGGCAGCTGGGCGGAGTCCTAGGGGCGAGAGCTAGGGGTCACCATGGGCATCGCCCGCGGGGCTCCTGCTCTGCCATCCCCGCCGGGGCATTCTCACTGGGTGCTGGCACGCATTCCCACT
Organism: Lasiurus borealis; assembly: GCA_004026805.1. Taxonomy (NCBI): domain Eukaryota; kingdom Metazoa; phylum Chordata; class Mammalia; order Chiroptera; family Vespertilionidae; genus Lasiurus; species Lasiurus borealis. The sequence continues at coordinate 17,913 of PVJN01037762.1, read as the reverse complement.
TGATACCACGCAGCGCCCTGCCCGTGGCTAGAGCCCCTGTGAGTGGGTGGGTGGCCAGAGGCCCTCAGCCCGGCCTGGCCCTCCTCCTCCCCCTCCGCAGGCCTCTGGGCCTGTTTGATGGAAGACAAAGGCCGCCCTGGAGGGCACTGTCCCCAGCCTCCCCGCAGCCTGAGGGCAGGTCCCCGGGAACCACACTCGGAGGAGCCCCGGAATCTGGTTAAACAAACAGGCAGCACCAGAGACGCGCCCAGTGCCTCCCTGGTCTGGGCCGCTTCTGCCCCAGCTTCCCCGGTGCCCGTCCTCCTGGCAGGACAGCTGGCCTGCGGGCGTGGCGGCAGGCTGGCCGACTGAGGCTGGAGACGGTTCCACTTTCCGGAAGGCACCTTCCCTGATATTCTGTCACCTCCGCGGAGGAGGGCTGGGTTCCTTGCTGCAGGACTTTCTCCCACGAGAAGCCTCCGTCCGCATCCTCTGAACGTGTAGCACCTGTCCAATCAGGTGCAGGGGGAGGAAGTGTCCCGTGCAACGTCAGAACCCCGGCAGGTCCAGGCCGCCTGGGTCCTCGAGGACAACGACCCCCTCCCCACCCCCCGAGGGCTGTTTGCTGAGGGGCTTGTGCAGCGAGGACTGACCTCCTACAGCAGGAGGAGGGCTGCTCCAGGCCAGCAGGGGCGCCGCCCTGCACTCGGGGGGAGACAGCAAAGCCAGAACCGGTGCTTGGTCACCCCAAGTCCGTGAACCCCAGTGGCTGCCCCGGCCCTCGCTCAGGTCCTCAGTGGGTCCACCCAGCACAGCATGCGGGCGGGCACTCTGTGTCCCGGCCAACCTGTGGCCCAGCCGCTGGCAGGTACCCCGTCCTGTCCTTCCCCTGGACGCGGTCTCAAGCGCATCTCGAGACCAGGGTTCCTGCCACAGGCCTGGTGGAGCCCGTGTTTCCTGTGGCTAAGCCAGGAGGCCCTGCCCAGTCCAGAGGGGGCTGCACCTGGGTCTCGCTGGCCATCTGCGGGGCATCCCAAGGCAGGGAGCCTCCTCACGCAGGAGCCTGGCCGCTGACAGGCGTGGCCGCTGCTGAATTGGTTTGAGTTCCCGTGTGAGTGAGCTTCACGCCGACGGGCCAGGGCGAGGATGGAGACATTGGGGAAGCAACTCTACTTGCTGGCCTGGGCTTCTTCGCGAGACAGAGAAAATACTTCTGTCAGGGGCAGTGAAGATGGGAGGCGAGGCCATCAATGGCCGGCCCGCCCCGGTCACGTGTGAGAGTCACAGTGACGGGAGCCTGGACGCACGCACCAGGCCCGCTGGCCGGCGGGCTGGCCTCCGTGCCGCCCCAGCGAGGGGCTGCAGGGACCTGGCCGGCCTGTGGAGCTTTGGGGACATCCCAGCAGGGTCAGCAGAGGGTGGCCAGATGCCCCTGGTGATTGGGAGATAAGGAAGGACCGGGCCCGGGAAACCGGCGGGCGGCCAGCACTGCCCCGGAGGGGACGGCGCCCTCTGCCCACCGGCTCCAGGCACCTGAGGGCTGCGTTACGCTTCAGGCGCCGAGCCCGCGGGGAGGCTGGAGGCGGAGAGAGGCCGCCCGCAGGCTCCACTCCCAGGCCCAGGCCTGGAGGTGCCGCTCTGCTTAAACCGGCGGCAGCGAGGCCGGGCGGGGCTGCTGTTTTAAAAGCCCCGGAAACCCCGCATCCCCGTGTGCAGGCCGCCCGCGTGGACTGTTCTCCGCCTCCCGCAGGGCAGCGAGGAGGTGGCGCTGCTGGCCTTGGCCGTAGGGGCCCTCTTCGTGGGGCAGACATGCTTCCTCGTGGAGGAGGGGAGAGTGGGGAAACGTCCCATTTGCTCAGAGCTCAGTGATGTTGGAGGGTCGTGGTCCCGTGTACCATCAGAGAGGCCCCCAGCCCCCTCCTGTTCTGTAGCCTCTGAAGAGAGGGCCAGGCCTGGCGGCCTCACAGCTCCGGGGCCTGTGGTCTCCTGCCTCGGGCTGCAGGCTCCGTGTGTCCCCAGGTCCCCGGAGAGCTGGTCCTGACAGGGTGGCCTGCCCCGGCCCAGGCTCCGTGGTCTTTGCTCCCCAGTAACGATGGCAGCTCCGCCTGACAGCACCCCGGGTGGCTTCAGAGAGACGCCCTGAACCCAGAGCTGAGACTGCCCCACAGACACCCCATCCTCTGCCGATGGCGTTACCTCCTGCTGTATGTGTGTGTGGGGGGGGGGTCTGTGTGGTGCCCATTTCACAGGTAGGATAACAGGGCCTCAGGGTCAGTCAGTGAGGAGGGGGCGGAGCCAGGACCCAGACCAGGTGGGCCTGCTGCCCACACACCACATCGCCTGCTCAGCCTCCCCGCCAGTGCCTCCAGCTCCCATTCTCAGCAGATCTGGTCCCAGCCACGCCAGTCCGTGTCCCGGGCCCCCTTGCCTTCTTTCCTTCCGAGTCCTTCCCCTGCCTGTGCCGGGAGCCGCCCCAGGCCTTCCTTCCCACAACGTCTCTGTGTCCCTCCCTGGCCTGGGACACAGCCTGTCTGGTCCTCTGTTGCCACCGAGTCTACAGGTAAAACATGAGTGACACGCAGCAGGTGACAGTGGTCTTGCCGACTGTCCTCCAAGCAGGCTTGGCTGCTGGGATGGGAGGTCATTTCCCAGAGTCCTAGAGTCTGTTGGTCCAGGGAGTCTGGAGGACCAGCAGTGCAGCCTCACTAGACAGGCGGGGAAACCGAGACATGAAGAAAGGCGTGTGTGTGTGTGTGTGTGTGTGGCTGGGGAGTGGTAGGGGGTGGGGTTATCCTGAGGTTGAAAGCACTCTGCCCTCCCCCCACCCACCAGACCTGTGAGACCCGTCCCCTCCGAGCGGGGCTGCAGGACGTGACCAGCAGCTGGCGGCCCCTGGGCCCTCCCTCCGGGCCGGCCTTAATGTCTTCCCCATGCGCTGGGCCGGGCTGGGCGGCTCCTCTGGAGATCGGGTTTTCCATTGTTGCCTCGCATTGTCTGCCTGATTGTTTGCGCAGCTTCTGGGCGCAGAGATAAGAAAGCCTCGCCTGCCTCGCCTTCTTTGGAGACCTCCACCGGGAGGCCTGGGAGAGCGGGAGTCGGGGAGGCGCAGCCGCGCTCACGGGGCCCGGCTTCCGCTGGGCGATGCCTGGCTCTGGGATGGGACGGAAACGGCCAGGTCGGGAGGGGAGGCCTCCTCTCCTTCAACACAGTTTAACGGGAAAACTTGACGACAGAAGCGGTGTCTCCGCAAAGAGAAAAAGGAGGCCGGGTTACCCTTCATTAACCTTGGCTCCAGCCTCCACAGCCAGAGTCCGACCAGTCTCCCAGCCGCCGGCAGACCCAGCTCCCTCCTCCCCAGCACAGCCTCGGGGTTTGACTCGGGGTTTGGCTGGGGACGGTCCGCCCTCTCGGGAAATCCTTCTCATTCAGATTCTCATCGCGCCGTCTGGGGCTCCTGTGTTTGGGGCCTCTTAGTCTTTTTCAGCTCGATAGCCTGTTTTTGCCAGAGCTGACCCAGGGAGGTTTTCCTAGAGAAACGCTTATTGCTGGGAGGAAAGGGGATATTTAAAAATAGTCATGTTACCCGGCCGGTGTGACTCCGTGGTTGAGTGTCGACCTCTGAACCAGGAGGTCACGGTTCGATTCCCGGTTGGGGCACATGCATGCCCGGATTGCGGGCTCCATCCCCAGTGTAGGGTGTGTAGCAGGCAGCTGATCAATGATTCTCTCTCCCTTCCTCTCTGAAATCAATACCATTACATGTATTTTTAAAAAGTAGTTGTACGGTTGAGAGTTTAAATGCCCGGTTCACCGCTTGCTTCTCTGCAGCTCGGCTTCTACAAATGACCATAATGCTTGGTGGGAAAGAAGGTTCTTGATGAATGTTAGTTCTCCTTTCTGCCCAAAGAGCCGCTCCTACACATGCACACACACACACACACACACACACACGTGCACACACATGCACACACCTGCACATGCATGCACACGTGTGAGCATCCAGCCTGAAAAGGAGCAGCGTGATGGGGAGAGACCCACAGGCCTGCTCACACATGTGCCGGAGGAGCGCCCTTTAAAATCGCTCTTCAACCACTCGCAGGCAAGAGGGCCTCTTGCTACTGCATCTACAGTGACGTGGACGGCAGAGGAGGGGTGACTGGCCCTCTCGGTCTTCCTCTGAGTGGCCGGGCTGTTGGGCTGCAGGACCTCGTTTTCAGAGTCCCAGTGTCCCTCAGGCCCGGGAGCCTGGGGACCGGCGGTCCTCCCTCACGCGCCTGAGGGAGAGACCGAGGCTGGAGAAGGTGGGAAGGGGGCAGTGTGAGTTCCCATGTTCCCTGACGGTTGGCACGGGATGGTCAGACCCCTCCTCACACCCCGAAGCCTCTTCTGTGGAGCTGTCCCTGTTTCTGGGCCTTGGCAAAGCCCTCTGACAGGTGAGCCCCTCAGAGCCCATGCTGTGGGTGCTGTGGGTGCTGTGTGTGCTGTGGGTGCTGTGTGTGCTGTGGGTGCTCTGTGTGCAGCCCTCTCGCCGGCCACCGTGCTCCCCCTGCTTTGAGCGCCCCCTAACCAGGAGGCAGTCGTCGTTCTAATGCCCGGCTTCTCGTTGGCTTGTTTCCAGAGCAAATCATGGAGGAAGATAAAGAACATGGTGCACTGGTCTCCCTTCGTCATGTCCTTCAAGAAGAAGTACCCGTGGATCCAGCTGGCGGGACACGCAGGTAGCGGTCTCCGGCTTCCCGGGGGCCGCCCAGCTCCTGGGGGTGCTTGGGGGCTGGGGTGAAAGTGACCCATCAGGTCCTCTGAGACTCGCGGTGGCAGCTGCAGCCGTGCCCTCGAGTTGGGGCCCAAACGCTGCTCGCGGATGCACAGGGCGTGCCATCCCTCCCAGACACGCACCCGTCCCGTTCTTTCGGTCTCAGCAAAACAGAGCAGGTTGCAGGCCGCCATCTGTCACGGGGGCGGGAGGCTGCGTCTGCCATCGAGCACCTGCTGCTCCCAGGCCACGGCCGCCACATCATGCAGCTGCGGGAAAGAGGCCGGGCGGGAGGTGGGTGGCATGCGGGTACGGTGCCAGGGCCCCAGGCAGCCTCAAGGCTCCAGTTTGCTTCTCAGTGACGGGGAGGAAGGGCACCTGGACCCAAGTCCGGAGCCGCCCAGGCCACAGAGTGTCCTTTCGTGGGTTGTCCTCAGGGCATTGAGTGGCTGTTCGTGGCCTGGCCTTCACCAGCAGCCAGCACAGGGCCTGGCGCTTCTCTTCACCAAGCACAGGGGCTCAGCCAGGCTCGGGGAGGGGCGCACTCCTACATGCCCCCGAGGGCATGCTCAGCAGGAGCATGGCCGGGGCGAGTGTGGACCCTGCTCTCCGCCAGGCTGCTGTCCTGGCACAGCCCGTCCCAGCGGGGTTTCCCCTGAGGCCAGAGACGCCTTCGGTGCCCGAGAGGCAGGAGTGATGATGGGGGAGGGATGGGCAGGGCATTGGAAAGAGAGAGTGAGTCTCAGCACTGACCGGCCCCTGGCCCTGCCGCCCTGCAGCAGTGAGCACCGGTCCTCCACCGCCAGGGGAAGCCTGGGTCAGGGTGGCCGTCCGTGTTGGGGGTCTGGGGCTGCACCCCCTCCTCTCCACGTGCTCGGTCACCCTCAGCCCTGCACTTAGCGAGCCCCGGCGACCCTGAGGGGCAGGGGCCGGGGGCGGCGGGGAGGCCCGGCGCTGAGGACCTCTCTCCGCAGGGAGTTTCAAGGCGGCCGCCAACGGCCGGATCCTGAAGAAGCACTGTGAGTCGGAGCAGCGCTGCCTGGACCGGCTGATGGCCGACGTGCTGCGGCCCTACGTGCCGGCCTACCACGGGGACGTGGTGAAGGACGGGGAGCGCTACAACCAGATGGACGATCTGCTGGCCGACTTCGACTCGCCGTGCGTGATGGACTGCAAGATGGGCGTGAGGTGAGCCGGCTCCTGCGCACGCGCCTTGCACCGCGCAGGCCCCGGGGCGGATACGGGGATGGCATCCGGGTTCCAGGGCTGGGCACCCAGGCCGCCCCTGAGGCCTCGCCTGGGCCCGGGACCCTGGCTGTGACCCCGATGGCTCTCCCGCTCGGGTGAGCGATGATGGGCAGGACCACAGGCTGGTGAGGCCAGGCTTGGAGCCGCGTGTCCCCAGGGAGGGGCAGAGGCCAGTGCCCGTCTGGTCCAGGGCTGCGGGGGTAGCAGGGGTGGCTTCCTGCGACATGAGCTTCGAGGGAGCTCTTCCCATCCTCCACCCCACCCTGTGCCCATGAGCCAGGGGGCAGGTGAGCAGTCGGTCTGGCCAGAGAGGCTTGTGCCGGCAGAGAGCGCGGTGGAGGAGGGGGTACCACTGGCCACACCGCCGATGGGCTGAGCGTGGCCCAGCTGGGCCCAGAGTGCTCCAGGCCTGGTCCCCCACGTTGGCCTAAAGGGGTACTCAGGCCCCTCCTCCCCGAGACTCAGGCTCCGCTGATGTCTGCCTGAGACAGAGGCAGGAGAGGAGCTGCAGGGAGGAGGGAAAGGAGACTGGGCCAGGGAGCCTGGGTGTGAGGCGAGCAGAAGCGGAGGCCCTGAGACCTGCCCGCAGCCCTGGGCCTGGCGTGGCGGCGTGGTTTCCCGGTGCCTCCCGAGCCTGGTCCGCTCCATCCCGCATCACTGGGCCGGGGTGGAGGCTCAGCGTGGCCCTCAGCCTCCCGCTGGCCCGTGCGCTGTGACCGGAGGCCGTGTGCTGCAGGGCCGGGCGGGCTGGCCGGACGCTGGCCCCTGCGCTCCCCGGGCAGAGCGGGCTGTGCGCAGCAGCTCGCGGATGGAGCTTGTTTGCTTTGGATGGTGTCAGCGGCTTTATTTCTTATTAAAGGAAACGGGGAAGGATGGGGGAGAGGGAGAGACGCACAGAGGGAAGCCAGGAGGCCACGCACACCAGCTCCTCACTGGGTGCTGGGTCCTGAAGTCTGACCCGCAGGGGACGCCGTGCTGGCTCCGTGGCGGGGACCCCCGGGCGGGGCAGGTGCTAGTGCGGTCCCACTCTTCCTCTCACACCGTCCCCGCCTCCTGCTCTCTCAGACCCCCGCCAGCTGCCGTCCACAGCGGGGGACATGTCCTATCCCTCCGGCCACCACTGGCCCCTGCCCTTCCCCAGGGGCATTTCTGTCCCAGGAATTGCCCCTCCCCTTCCTGGGCCCCAGGACGCGCCTGCTGATGGGGAAACATAAATATTCTGGCTGGTGTTCCCTGGGGAGAAGGCAGAGCCAGGCGGTTCTGAAAGGCTGTGCCTCTCTGCCGCTGGGGACTCCGACCCCTCTGCCCAGGGCTGCCCTGCCCCCGTCTCCTGTGCTTCTGCCTGCTGTGCCCAGGGGCTCTCAGAAGGGCCCAGAGTGGACAGTGAGACTGCCCCACCCAGCGCCACCTTCCCTGCCTTAGGATGGGCCCTCTGTGCCCCGGGTGCTGTGCTGGGTGCCCCTGGGTGCTCCCAGGGCCTTCCTGGGTCTGAGCTCTGACACGGGAGGTGAAGGGACTGCCAGGGCCACACAGCCCCGAAGCGGCACAGCCCTCTTTGCCCGGCCTCCACCTGCGGATCCAGCCCAGCCTCCACCTGTGCTGACCGAGGGGCCACTCCTGTGTCCGAGCCGGGACTCTGCCGCTTCCCTGTGTCGGTGCGGAGCCCTTGGCCTCACGCCAGCAGGCCCAGGCCCAGGACCCAGGGCACGGCTGTGCTTGGCAGAGGCGGAGGCAGGAGCCCAGCCATAGGCTGAGACTTGTCACCGAGCACGGAGCACAGTGGGTGCCGGCAGGGCCCTAGCCTAGAGGCGCCCAGAGGACCGGTCCCACGTGGACCCACACTCACACTTCTCTGGAGACTTCGCTCAGACTCGACCCTGCACATCTGTCGTGTGACCTGCCCCCCAGAGGCAGAGAGTCTCCTGACATCCGGCCGGGGCCTGGGGGGAGCCCAGCACCGTCTTCTGGGCCTCTGCCCTGCGAGGAGCTGTAGGTGGCTTTAGGGTGTCCCTGTTGGCTCTCCACCACCCCCCCACCCCCACCCACCATATGAGATGGAGGTGTGACCTTCCGGTGGGCGGGGCAGGGGGCAGGCAGCAGGCAGCGTGGGTCGCTCCCCGCCGGCCCCCCAGCTGCCTGCCCAGCGGTGCCTGCCCAGCGGTGCCCCCCCTCTGGAGGGTGAGCAGCTCTGCCCAGACCGCGCACGGCCCTCTTTGGGAAAAGCCTGCGTGGAGGGGCTTACGCAGCCGCATTGCCTCGCAGCTCTGGTCACCGGCTGGCTCAGCACGCACCGCAGTGGGAGCATGTGTGGGCGAGGGCGAGGGCGAGGGCGCGGGTGCGAGCCTCAGCCGAGCTCGGCTCCTTTCGCCTTCACTGCCTCCTGGAAGATCACATGACCGGCCCAAGGTCACACCCCGGGATCTGGGTTTTTCTTAATCAGTTGGTACAGTGGTTTCTGGGAAAAGGTCTTCAAAGGCAGCGTGAAATTGACAGTCAGTCTGCTGGGCCCTCACCCCCAGCTCAGGGTGGGGGGTAGGAGGGTATGGAGTGAGGCCCCAGGACAGACGGGGTGAGTGGGAGCTCCAGTTGCCACAACAGGCTGCGTGTGGGCAGCTCCGGGGACAGAACTCCCCTCTCCTACAAGTCACGCTGCTCATTTCTGTCCCGTGCGGGGCCACTGGGGGAGGGGTGAGGGGCGTGTCCATGGGGCAGGGAAGGGGTTCAGCCTTGGGCTGCTGGTCCTGTATTGTCCCAGCTGCTGCTCCCCCCACCCCCGTGTCCAGGGGACCCCACGCCCTGGTCAGCCACGGGTCCCGCCTGCCTGTGTGGAGAGCGGGACACTGAGCCGGTCATTTGGACACATTGTCTCTGGCTCTCGGGCTGGGGCTCAGGCGTGAGGGGGCCGGCTGGGCCGAGGCCTGGTGGCCACGGGGCAGGCAGGGCTGGGGCATCTCTGCTGTCCTGGCAGCTCCTCCAGGCCTGTGGCCCCTTGGGAAGCCACCCCCGGACTGACCGTGACTCGGGAGGGAGCCAGAATCATCTGAGGCAGCGGTCGCCGACCATGGTCCCTGAGGTCCGAAAGGTTGGCAGCCACCGGTCTGAGGGCCTGCCGAGCCCCTCTGGCTGCCCAAGAGCAGGGAGCCGGAGCCGGAGCTGGGGGACGGGGCACAGCGGGCTCTGGGACCCACTGGCGGGCGTCAGAAGCGTGCCTGGTGGAAGGGCCCCTGAGGGGCCGGGCCCTGGCGGCGGCTCTGACCACGGCCTCCCGGCCGCCCGCAGGACCTACCTGGAGGAGGAGCTCACCAAGGCGCGGAAGAAGCCCAGCCTCCGCAAGGACATGTACCAGAAGATGGTGGAGGTGGACCCCGAGGCCCCGACCGCCGAGGAGCACGCCCAGCGCGCCGTGACCAAGCCCCGCTACATGCAGTGGAGGGAGACCATCAGCTCCACCGCCACGCTCGGCTTCCGCATCGAGGGCATCAAGGTGAGGCCGCCGGGGCCGCCGGGGCTCCGGGCAGAGAGGGAGGGAGTCTCAGCGCCCGGCCGAGGCCGCTCCTCCGCACAGGCCGGGTGGGCAGCCCGGGGCGGGCCTGTAGAGAAATGGTCTGGTTTTCAGTCCAGGGATGGGGACTGGGCTCAGAGCAGCTGTGGCTCTAGTTCTGCCCGGATTAGTCCCTGCTGCGGACTCTGCCACGAGCCCTGAGCATCCTGAGCTCTGAGAACCCACCAGGAGGCGGGTTACAGGAGGCAGGGGCGGGGCGGGGGGAGCTGGTCACTCTGCCCAGGCCGGGGACCGGGGACTGGAGTGAGCTGCGGGCCTGGAGGAGCACAGGGCCGGCGCCTCCCACATCCAGGCCGGGAGCCGCTGCACCTCCGTGCCCCCCGGGAGCTCTGTGGAGGCTGCACGGAGCCCCCAACGTCAGGGCCGCCCTCTCTCTTCAGTCCCCCCCTCTCTCTTCAGTCCCCCAAAAGGGTCTCAGAGGCTCTCCCTCTGCCCCGCCCCCTTGCTGTGGGGCTTGAAGCGGGAGCTCAGTCACCCCACCGCAGGGCCGTGAGGGGCGGCCCCAGGGGTCTCGGGCAGCCAGCCCCGGAGCAGAGGGTGGTCCCTGCAGGGTTCCTGGTGTCTGTTGTCCGTTCACTCACTCCCCGCCCTCCCGGCCCGGCTGTGGAGGCCCTCACCTGCCTCTGTCTGGATGTTCTGTCCTCTCACCTGCTGGGGAGGTGGGGGGGGGGGGGGGGCACGATGACTCAGGCTTCCAGGCCCCACAGTAAAGGGTCAGAAATCCAGGAGGAATGGAGTGCCGCTCTCCTGCCTGGCGAGGGGGTGCCTCTGGACAGCAGGGCCCTCCTGGCGCTGGGGCTCAGGGGCCAGGCCGGAAGGGAAGCCAAGGCCTGTCCATCTCCCCAGCTCCTGCTGCTCCCACCCAAGTGCCCTCCTCCTCTGAGCCTCCTGATGTCCTTCACTCGACCTGGGACGCTGGGCCCCTCAGTGCCCAGGACAGGCTGCCCTGCTTTGCCACCCGGGCACCACCATGTGCGAGGTCATGCGGGCACCAGCCTGCATGTGGACGCTCGCTGCCCGGGGGTCGCTGGCAGGAGCGGCTTTCCCGCACCCCTGGGTGCCTGCTCCCCACCCCCCCAGGCCCTGCTGACCCTCCGGGTCCTCCTCCTCAGAAAGAAGACGGCTCCGTGAACCGGGACTTCAAGAAGACCAAGACGCAGGAGCAGGTCACCGAGGCCTTCAGAGAGTTCACCAAGGGGAACCCTAACATCCTGGTGAGCCGGGCGCCGGGAGGGCGTGGCAGGGCTCGGCAGGCCGCGGCGCCCACACAGCCCTGGCCCCGCTGCTGCCAGGAGGGCGAGAGGAAGGCGCAGCAGTTGCCAGCCCCCTCCTGCGGCCAGGGGGGCGCTCACTCTCCCCTCGCGGCCACCTCGCGGCTCCCAGCAGCGTTTTCCGTCCTTTAAGAGCCCCCTCTCCTCTGGCTCTCCTTAGCAGCGCTCATCCGCCCTCGCGGCGGCCCCTGGAGCGGATGGATATGCTTGTCCCCATTCCACAGATGAGGAAACAGAGGTCAGGGTCACACAGCCAGGACAGGGCGGGACCAGGATTCACCCGAGGGGCTGGCAGCCTGCTGGCCCTGCACCCGGTCTCCCAGGCTGGGAGGCTGAGCGAGGGAAGGGGGCCGGAGGGGTGGGAGGGGTGAGGAGTCACAGCCCCGCCCCGGGAAGAGCCTGCCAGCGTCTGAGCCTGGAGGGGCCAGTGGCAGAAGCTCATGACCCAGTGACCTCCCTGACAGATGCTCTGACCACTGGGATCAGGACCCCAACCCTCCCCTCAAAAGCAGGGTGTCATGCCTCTGCACCCCAGGGCTGGGAGCCTGTAACAGTCTGACATGCAGGCACACGGCTGGGGGCCTGTGACAGTCTGATGCGCAGGCACACGGGCTGGGGGCCTGTGATAGTCTGACACGCAGGCACACGGGCTGGGCCTGTGACAGTCTGATGCGCAGGCACACGGGCTGGGCGCCTGTGACAGTCCGACACGCAGGCACACGGCTGGGAGCCTGTGACAGTCTGACACGCAGGCACACGGGCTGGGGCCCTTGACAGTCTGACACGCAGGCACACGGGCTGGGAACCTGTGACAGTCTGACACGCAGGCACACGGCTGGGAGCCTGTGACAGTCTGATGCGCAGGCACACGGGCTGGGAGCCTGTGACAGTCCGACACGCAGGCACATGGGCTGGGGCCTGTGACAGTCCGACACGCAGGCACGCGGCTGGGAGCCTGTGACAGTCTGACACGCAGGCACACGGCTGGGAGCCTGTGACAGTCCGACACGCAGGCACACGGCTGGGAGCCTGTGACAGTCTGACACGCAGGCACACGGGCTGGGAGCCTGTGACAGTCTGACACGCAGGCACACGGGCTGGGCGCTGAGAGGCGCCTGCTAGCAGGGCTGCTGAGCAGGAAGGCTGGGCAGACACCTTTTCTCCAAGGAGACGCAGCGCCAGTTGGGATTGGGGACGCTCCCTCCCTTCCCTTCCAGCAGGAGCCTTCCCTCAGCCCCTGTGAGCACCCAGGCTCCAGCCATGGGGCACGCACCCCGCCCTTCCAGGGCCTGAGGCACTGGATACTGGGTGGCACCTCCTCAGCAGAGCAGCTCTGAGGCTGCCTCCTGGGCCCCAAGGGAGGGCTGTGCTGGGGCCCAGCCGGCCTGGCCTGTCCAGCGGGCGGCACCGAGGGCCGTGTGCGCCTGTGTGGCGGGCTTCCCCCGAGTCCCCAGGGGAGGCGCCACCCCCAGGGCCACACGGCCAGCCCTGTTTGTCGAGCTCCATGGAGAGGCCCCTGGAGAGAGATGTGGGGCTCTCCCGCTCGCTCTGCCCTTTCAGAAGTCAGGGCACTGATGTTTGTCTCAGGGCGACGCCATGGCAACGGGCTCCCAGGGTGCTGCCCGCCTCTGCACTGCCTTCCAGAGTCACCGGAGCCCCGGTGGGCTGCCCGGACCAGGGCTGTGCTCCCCTGCTCCCGCCTCGGCCCAGGAGCCCTGCGGCCTGGAGAGCGGCCCGAGCCCAGCCCCCTCCCCCGCCTGCTCTGGGCCTCATTGCTTACATTACCTCATCTCCCTCCCCCTGACACGCAGGGACCCTAATGGGATTCAAACCCAGCCCCAGCCCCAAGTGTTCAAAAACCCGTCACCTTTCTCTCCCCAGATCGCCTACCGGGACCGGCTGAAGGACATTCGGGCCACCCTGGAGGTGTCCCCCTTCTTCAAGGGCCACGAGGTGGGTACGGGCAGAGCTGGCTCCGGTGGCTGGCATGACTGGACCGGGTGTGAGCCCGCCTCTCCACAAACAGATCTGCCTGCCCCCCCGAGCCAAGGGAGTTTTCAGGGTGACAGAGGCCACCCAGTGTCCCAGTTCACGCAGAGACCGCGTCACCCGCTCTGCCAGGAGCTGGGGTGACCCCTCAGGACTGCCCTGCCTTCTCTCTCCAGCCGCTCCGGGTGCTGTGGAGGGGCTTCCGTCCCACACGCCCGAGGGTCTCGGCAGACGCTCTCTGAGCTGCTAGAACAGCCGAGTAACCGTTACCCGAGACCCCCGGTGCCGAGTGTGGCATCTCTCATGTTGGGGAGTCAAGGTCTAGGAGGGGAAGGGTGAGCCCCAAGTCTTAGCTGTGGTCTGAAACAGTGGAAAGGGTGCCTGCTGGAGCTGGTGTGGGGAAGAGGGTGCGGGGGAGAGCGGGGAGAGAATCTCCCATCGGGACTTCCTCCTGCCGCTGCCACACTGGTGGCTGCTGTTCTGGAATCGGGTGTCCTCTGCCTCTCATGGCCTCTCTGCGGGCAGTGTTGCCGGCTCTGGACCTCACCTGAGCAACCTCTCCAGTTCCCTCCGGTTTCCGGGTGCCCAGGAGGCGGGTTGCAGCAGGAGGGCCGGGCAGGCGGGCTCTGCGCCCCTCACCTCCCTGCTCCCTGCAGGTCATTGGCAGCTCGCTCCTCTTCATCCACGACAAGAAGGAGCAGGCCAAGGTGTGGATGATCGACTTCGGGAAGACCACGCCGCTGCCCGAGGGCCAGACCCTGAAGCACGACGTCCCCTGGCAGGAGGGGAACCGCGAGGACGGCTACCTCTCGGGCCTCAATAACCTCATCGACATCCTGACCGAGATGTGCCCGGGCCCCAGTGCCCCGGTGGCCTGAGCCGCCCTCCCGCCCGCCTCCCCGCGCCCTGGCCCCTCCTCTCCTCTCCTCCCTGCTCCTCCTGAACCTCCTTCCTTTCACGTCCGCCTGGGTGCCAGCCAGACCGGCCCTCCCAACTGCACTACGAGACACTTTGTAGAAGAGGAGACAGCTTTCCCGTTCTTTCCCTAACGGAAGGCTTTGGCCTGGGCCTCCGTTTCTCTCCGTCAGCAGCTTCTCCTCCCAGAGGAGCAGGGTCCACGCCAGGCTCCGCGCCCGCTGCCCACGGGGAGGTCAGCGGCGTCCGTTGGGCTTCCATCTGGCTGAGGCTCAGGCGGCCCTGGGTTGTGCGCCTCTGGGCGGGCGACCTGTGGGCGCTTGCTGTCCCCTGGTGGCCAATGCCATTAGTGCCGCTGCCAGCGTGGCCTGTCTGATATCTCCCCGGCCCTGCAGCGGCTGTGAGAGCCCTGTTTCATGGTTGCCTGGCCCCACTTTCTTCTTGTCGGGGCACAGAACCCCTGGGAATGCGTGTGGCCCTGAGGAGGGCGCCCTCCCATGAGCAGCGAGGGGTCCAGGACGTTGGGGCCTTCATGGTCTCTGCGCCTGTGAGGCCCGGGAGCCAGGAGCAGTGCGCCCCCTGGTGTTGCCTCCCAGTTCTTCCCGCCCGTGAACTCAGAGCTTCCGGCCGCCCCCCAGAGCTGCCTGTGCCTCTCACTGCCCCCCTGGCCTGTGTGCCAAGGCCAGGCAACCCCCGGGGAGACAGACCTGCAGAGGCCATGCCTCCCAGGGGCACACCGTGGCCCTGCCGCTCTCTGGGGTTTTTGTGAGGCCCCAGCCCCTGCAGTTAATGGCAGGGCGTCCGGCCAGCGCTGGGCAGGGCGGGAGCAGCAGGGGGCCGGCTCCTGGCCTCTGTTTTCCCCTGAAATCAGTCCTACACCCCGAAAGGCTGAGCCCTGCACTTCCCACTTGGCGGGCAGCTTCGGGGGTGGGGGTGGGGGGCGGGGAGCACTGTGGGCCGGGTGTGCCCGCCTCTTCCCGGAGCCCGGGCGCGTGGAGGCTGTGAGGACCAGCTGTGAGCCTCATTCTAACTGTAAAGCGAGTGAGTTTGTAGCACCGAGAAGGATGTACAACCTGCATGACTTCTGAAGGCAGCCTCCCGGCTGCGGCAGGTGGAGCGGTGCCACAGGTCTCCCCTGTTGTTGGAGGAGAGTTGGGGACCAAGCCAGCACCCCTGGGGCCAGCTCCCCCACGGAGCGCTGTTTCGGGGACACGTGGAGACCGTGTGTGTGCGCCCAGGTGTGTGTGCCTGGAGGGACCAGTCCCGAGGAGGGCTCCCTGTCACCGGGGACTTGTCAGCTCGCCCACATGACCCGGTCCCCTTCACGCGGGTTAGTGACAGTGGATGGGGCGGAGGGTGGGACGCGAGGATGTGGACTTTCAGGTTTTTAAAAAGGAAATCACTCTTCAGCCTCCTGGCTCTTGTTCAAAGCAGTGCTGAGCCCCCTGTGGCCGGCCCGCTGGAGGGCGCCCCCGCCCCACAGCCTGTGACGGCGCGTGACCCGGAGGCTGAGCCCCGCCGGCTTCACATGGGCCGGGGCCTGGGCCGTGGCTCCGGGGGGGAGGGCCCACCAAGGTCGCCTCTGGGGCTGTCCTTGAGGAGTCGCTGTCCCGAAGATTCACGCTCTGAACAAGCACCGGACCGGCTCCCTCCCCCCCGACAACAAGCGAGCACTTTAGCGCAGACACAGAGCTAACGGGCAAGAGGCTGGCTGGTGAAGGGCTCTGAGCAGCCCTCGCTTTGTCACCTTTACCTGTGAGCGTGGCCGAAGCGGCATCTCTTTAGGGCTCTTCCTTCGGGGGCAGGGCTTGTATTCACTGTGTAGCTCCCTCCTCTCGCCCTGTTTCCCCTTTGACCTGCCACCTCCATATGCGGACCCTGGAGTGAACTTCCCCGCAGCCCTCCCAGGCTGTCTGAAGGGCCTTTCCCCACCCTCCCTGCCTGTCCTGCCCTCTCCCCCCACATTCTTGGGGTTCAGTAGTGCTTGGCCTTCGAGGAAGGTTTTATTAATGCTCGGCCCGGACTTGCCTTGAGAGTCGTGTAAGAAGTTGTAAGTTATATTTATTTTGTTGTTGTTGTTAATTGCACAAAACACTAAGACTGAGAGGCTGGATTCTGTGTCTCCTCTAAGCTCTGTTTCCTCTCTGAACCTCCTTTCCTGCTGGGGGAGCCGGGATGCAGCCCCTCCCCCACCCTCACCTCATTAGCTGTATTTAGCCTTGAGTTCCTCTGCATCTGCCCGGTCAGCTCCTGTGTGTACATAACTCATAACCCGGCCCTTCTCCGAAGGAGCAGATACCACCGAGCCAGTGCCTTTTCTCTGGAGGGGAGGGTGCCCCGAGGGGCCTCCTGCCCTCCGTACCCCGCTCCCCGCATCACCGTGGAGAAAACTGACCGGTTACCCCCACACGTGCCTGTCAGACAGGCTGCAGCCGCTCTGCACCTTCCTAATAAAGACCTGGAACCACGATGCTGTCTGCGGTGTGTCCGCCCCCAGCCCTGGCGGGGGGGATCGGGGGGCCTGGGAACAGGAGGGTGGAGTCGGGCTGTGATGACCCCGGGGGAGAGGGTCGGATTGAATAACATTTTAATCTGCAAAGGACTTAAAATACACTTCAAATCTTGTCTTTTCTGCTCTTCCACAAAAGCCGAGAAGCTCAGGCTTCTGACCAGCCACAAGCAGCGCTTCTGCCAGCATTGCCCCTGGCTGGGGAGCCCCTTCAGCCTTGGGGGGCTCACACTGTAGTCTTCTTTTTAAAAAATACTGATTTCAGAGAGGAAAGGAGGCGGGGAGAGAGAGAAACATCAATGATGAGAGAGAGTCATCGATTGGCTGCCTCTTGCACGCCCCCTACTTGAGACTGAGCCTGCAACCTGGGCATGTGCCCTGACTGGGAATCAGGCCGTGACCTCCTGGTTCATGGGCTGACGCCCAACCACTGAGCCACGAACAAGGCTGTGTCATCTCCATTTCACAGATGGGGAAACTGAGGCTCTAAAAGATCAAATCCCTTGACCTGGGGAGTAAGTGGGAAGCAGAGATTCGAATCCAGAAATTGCCTGGTTTCTAAGCCGATTCTGTCTTCCTATATGGTGGTGGTGGGAGGGGGGGGTCCGGGGACACAGGGCTTGTGTTCTCTTGGCCCAGGTCCCGGGGGTGGGACCCAGCTCTGGCCGCCCAGACCCCTCAGTCAGCCTGGGAGTGTGTGTGTGGGGGGGGGTCCCGAACTGGGAGCCCTCAGACACTCGGGCACTGTGTGTCCAGGCCTGTGTGACCTGCAGGGAAGTGCAGCCCTCTGGCCCCTCTGCCCCGGGACACACTCCCAGTCACTGCCGCCCCTCCCACACCTGCCCAGGCAGCCGCAGAGCCAAGGTCACCTGCCGCTCACCTGGCTCCTGCCCTTCCCCAGAAAGACCCAGTGTGCCAGGACTGAGCTGCAGACCCTGAGCGACAGGCGACTCATGACACACGTGTTCTGTGAAGGAGAGGCTAAGGGACTGCCTAGCTATAACCATCAAGCAGCCTGTTCACCTGCCTCCTTAAGGCCTTTATTGTCACAACAGCTCGAACTGAAATTACCCCGGACACTGCCAGCAGGGCAAGCAGCCTTGAGAAAGCACCTGCATCTGCAGGGTCTTTAAGACGTTCTGAAGGCTAAACACGGAGATTCTAGCAAAACACTGGTGGTGTGGACTTCTTTGGAAAAGTCAATGCCGGGCTGCTGCCTTCAGCCTGGTCCCCCAAAGGGGCCCCCGACCTTTCGGAGATTCCTCCTTAACAGACCTGCCAACCAGGTCCTGTGCCCGCCCCCCCCCCCCCCCCCCCCCCCCCCCCCCCCCCCCCCCCCCCGACCCCTCAGCTCATCCCAGTTTCCCAGTTCTCACAAACACCCAGGAACCTCAGGCGTGTCTCTCCTGCAGCCGGCCCGCTCCTGGCACTCGGTGGCCCCCACTCAGCCTGAGGGCACCTTCTTCAGAGACGAGCGGAGGGAACAGCAGGTGACCCGATTGGGGGCAAGGGGCAGGGGTCACTCTCAGCAGATGTCAGGAGTGGCCGGGTTTTGGTAAAAGCAAAAATTAAAGTCTGTAGCATGCTGACAGCAAGGACAACAAGAAGGGGAGTGCCTCCCTGAGGGGGCGCCAGTCTCAGCCGGCTGGGCTGCCCTGAGAGACCCCTGGCCGGGCGGCTGGACACA
>PVJN01037761.1:0-20720 GCA_004026805.1 Lasiurus borealis | reverse complement strand
CCCTTTACTTTTAATATTCTACTTGTTAAATAAGGCTGACTTAATATTTGTTTTCAGCTTGAATTACAAAACGTAATCTGTAGTTCTGCTGTGGTAACTGCTAAACTAGGAAGTCTACTAGGTCTGTCTGTTATAGGTATGCGCTTGCATTGAGGTTGCTTATCTTCTCATTCTGTTAAAGTGTCCCTCTTCTGGAGCTGACAGAACTGGTGCACACCATCCTGGATTATGGTCTCCAGCTTTACAACAGCTCTGAGCCGGAAGGGGGTCTGTTCCGCGCTCAGTGGCCCAGGGCAGGAGGTCCATGTTAGATTAGAATCCCTTTCCCAGTAGAAATGCTTAGCAAGTTCTAGCTGCCAACCAGGCCACTCACCTATCAGTAAGCAAGCCATCCAGTGCTCTCTCACATCGCAAGGCTCACTGATCTCTGCCCCTAAAGCTGCTCCACCTTCTTCTTCCCCCTGAAGCTTGTCGCCGCAGTCCATGCTGCTTAATGATGGTATGAAGTCTGAAGGGGGTCTGTTTCTCAGGTCATTGGTGACCGAATACGTTTCAATGACCCGCTCTGATGCCTCACAGCCATTGGCTGGCTGGCGGTGCAGCGTTATGATGGTAACTGACCACACACCAAAGTCCCATCTGTCAGAAG
Source organism: Lasiurus borealis (assembly GCA_004026805.1). Lineage (NCBI taxonomy): Eukaryota > Metazoa > Chordata > Mammalia > Chiroptera > Vespertilionidae > Lasiurus > Lasiurus borealis. The sequence continues at coordinate 20,071 of PVJN01037761.1, read as the reverse complement.
CAAAGATTCTCTCTCTCTTTCCCTTTTTTTTACTACTAGCTTTTACTATTTTCTAATCTTCAGCACAAACTAAATGAACACATCTACAGTGAACGTAAATGGTGCTTTTAACTTGGGAGATGAAAGACTCGATGCTTGTACGCCTGTTTTGGGTCCCTCTGAACAGGCTACCATAGAGCAGAAGCCCAAAGGTCTGCTTTTAAAGGTGGGAAATTGAGGTCCTTACTGTCCTTCAGAAATAGCAAGCCAGGGGAGAGAGAGAACTCTGACAGGCCATGCCTGCCATTTGCTTTTCCTCGTGTCAGTCAAGGTGGCCTGGGAGCGTGGAGGGAAGAGGAAGAGGGAAAACGCGTAGCATTGAAAACCTCTCAGCTGTGAGGACGTGGTTTTCCCCTCCCCCTTACAGAGGAGAGATGGGCAGCGGTGATAGTCACATGGCGTGGAGCCCACACAGCTTGTTCTGGAAATACGGTCCAAACGAGAAATGCCTTCGTGTTTCCAGAGAGAACCAGACTCAGGAAGAGCTCATCCATCTGTCCTTGAAACACAAGAGGGACAGTTCTCGTGGCTGTGTGCCGTCTTTAAAAAAGACCTTGCCCTGTCTCTTCAGTAACGTGGGTGGTTAGGGAAGTGGCACCTCGGGTTTTGCTGTAGATGAGGGAGGACGAGGGGCTGGCACCAAGCGTCATTTCCTGCCTGTCCACTGGGCCCCTGCTGAATACCTTGCTTTGGGGGTTTCCCCCGTTCCATATTGGTATGCCTTTATTTTGAACTCGGATGCATGCTCTTTTTAACCTCTAGTCTGTGAAGTGATTGTAGGATTTTTTTTTTTTAACGGAGGACAAAATCAAAGCTAAACAAGCTGCTAAAGTAAGTTTCTGATGAAAAAGTTTAAAAATACAAACTAATTACTACTGCTTTCCAAGTAATTGTATTGCTGAGTTCTGTGTAAAAGAAATATCACTATCCTTGTATAAATAAAATTTTTCTGTAATACAATTACTGATTTTTCAGAAGCTGTCCCTATAAATTTTTTCTTTTCACATATTTCCAGATACTGCCCCAAACAAAAATTACTGAAATGTTCAATCTGTGAAATTCCATATGCCTGGTAAAATATTTTTGTATGTAAAAAGAAATAAATATTTAACATTGGAAAAATGTAGTGTTTCATTTATAAGTAGAACTGAGACTTATAGAGAGTAAAATACAGAGTCTAAGAGGTTAGAGCTTTGGAAATTTCTTTTAAATGCTAATACTGTAGTTTTTATAAAAAGCTTCTAATGTAATTTAGTTTTATAAATTTTTACCTGCCGCTTCTCTTTAACAAGGAAACCCTAACCATTGTTTCTTCTATGCCAGCCCAAGTTTCAAACACAACATACTCAAGGAAAGAAGTTCCAAGACAGAGAAGGTTAGCATGCAGGATCAAGAAAAGGTCTCTGTGCCTCGAGGGCGTGGGATGCTACCTGGACCACTGCCCCGAGATACTGGTGGAGAAGAGGTGAGCTGTGGCCGGCAGCTCAGCCCCCGCCCTGCGTGAAAAGGTGGACCCACCCGGCTGGCCGAGCGATGGAGGCGTGACCACGGCGCGTGCAGGAGGCCTGGGCCCAGAAAAGGTACTTTGCTCCTCTTTCCCCGCTGGTTCTGGGATCCTGTACCTCATACTGGAGAAATGGCTAGTTCAGTGTATTTCTGGTGTCTCCCAAAGAATCGGTGTGATACACGGCAGTTCCTGGATTAACATGGTTTCGTTCTAACAATGAAGGGGAAATGGTTTATTGGCTAGAGCCACTGTCTATGGAGTTTGCACATGGGTTTTCTCTGAGTATTTGGTTTCCTTCCACATCGCCGCGATGGGCGTGTTGGTTTAATTGGCGTGTCTACACCGACCCGGTCTGTGTGTGGGTGTGAGTGGCCCTGAGGTGGAAGGGCGTCCTGTCCAGGTGGCTCCCGCCTCGCGCCCTGAGCGGCCACCTGGGACCAGGAACTGGCATGGTCAGTTTGGAAAATCATCTTGTTTTTATTCCTCTTTCTTCCATGTTTGAATAGTTTACGTCTGATTCATTGTTTAATATTTGAAGTGTCTGAGATTCATATTTGGAAGTGTGGTGGTGCTTTTGTGTCCAGGCACAGGCCATGGGAACTTGACCGTGTTTATATCAGCTAGGTTGGGGTTAAGAATGGCTTCATTGCGTGTTGTTTCGCTTTAAGTCGCAGTTTCCAAGAACCTGTGGACGCCGTCATGAGGCCTTCCGTCTCTTACTGCCTGGGAGGCTTCTGTCAGCACAGCAACCAATTGCCACAAATAGAGAAGCTTAAACACAGGCTGCTTTTCTCAGTTCTGGGGGCCCGGGCACCTGGTGCAGCCTCGGGCCGCGTCCTTCCAGCAGCTACGTTTTCAGACACCGCCCCGCTGGGAAACTGACGGGGTCGGGGCGGCTGTGCACAGCGAAGAGATAAAATGCCTCCGTCGCTGTTGGATGTAACCCTCGCTCTTACACTTGCTGGGATGGCACCCTGGCCCCTTTCCTTTCTGTCTGACGTCTGTCCTTTTGTGTGAGCACTTTGGTTTAGGCTTTATTATTATCTAGAGCAGTGGTTCTCAACCTTTCTAATGCCGGGACCCTTTAATACAGTTCATTTTGTGGTGACCCCCAACCATAAAATTATTTTTGTTGCTACTTCATAACTAATTTTGCAGCTGTTATGAATCGTATCTGTGTTTTCCAATGGTCTTAGGCGACCCCTGTGAAAGTGTTGTTTGACCCCCAAAGGGGTCTCGGCCCACAGGTTGAGAACCGCTGATCTAGAGGATAATACATACAAAATTCTAAGGAGCCACTCCTTCTCCCGCCTTTGCCCAACCTCTCCCTCCCGCCCCAGAGTGTGGGTTTCTCGTCAGTGAGGTTTCTGTCCCCTGCATGGCGGTACTTGTGTCCCTTTCTCACCCAAGTAGACTCACATTACACATCCCATTCACAGTTCGTTCTGTATATTTATTTCAGAAAACCAAACAAAAGTCATGGACCGCGCCCCCATGTCAGCAGTTTTCACAAGGTGCTTGTTTTTTATGTTGGGGCCACCACAGTTACACCGTGTATCCTTTTCTTCTCACGGATCATAGGTGTATCTACGCGCAAGTACTTGCACAAGGATTATTCTCTCTCAGAAGTGATGAAAGGGTTATTTGCTTCATTGGCATCAAAATGTTCAGAGTGGGAAGACGCAGAGGACAGTGCGGTGGGACACGTGTGCCGCGCAGCACGTTTCTAACCGCTGCTGCTCCCCACGCCGCCCCGGCCCTCGCTGACGGCCTCGCAGCAGGCGCGCTAGGTGGTGCGGAGGGAGAGCAGCGGCTGGGCTCCCAGGGCCGTTAGCAGGGGCCAGGAGACAGCCAGGGAGTTCAGAAGGCTGGGGAAAAGGCAAAACCCGCACCGCTCAGCTCTTCCTTTGACAGAACATGTACTTTATAAGTTAAACACCCATCACGCGTGGGGAATCAGCACACTGTTTTTGACATAGATAAACTGCATATTGCTAGGCCCCTTCGGAAAGGCGGCTATTAGACTTTTTCAGCATTTTATTTGGCAGAATATATGTTCTCCGGTAGCATTCTCACTTCATGTGTAGTCACTGAAGAGCATATAGATAGGATGTCCAAAATGTAGCCTTCAATGGAGAGAAATAGCTTCCCCAGCATTCACAACTTAAAATGAATTTTGGATCAAAGTGTCAGCGCCATCTGTTTTTGTAGAACAGAAAGAAAAGGCGAGAGAGCCCGTTTTTCTGGAGAACAGAGAGCTGACTGGACGCTGGCTTAGGACTCGCAGCCCTCGCCCAGCTCCCCGGGTCTCGGGGTCCCCAGCGCAGGAGGGCCTCCAAAAAGAAACCGCTGACAGAGTACCTGGCGGTTAATGCAGGGTGACTGCTAGTGCAGACACTCACTTCTTCCGTTCTTTTGTGAACTCACTTGCTTGGCTTTTAACTGGGCTCTGAACTGAGCCCCAAAGTGGTCTCTGAACGGTGTGGGGAGTGCCTCGCCCCAGCCGCTGACGGGAGCTTGGGACTCGCCTGTGATGTTACTGACGCGCTCGGCCTAATGCGCACAGTCCGTTCAGGCTCACCCAGAGCACGAGTGGGCAAAGGCCGGGCACTTTGCAGGCGACAGTCCTGACGGCCGACTGCCGTCGTTCCAGGCCGATGCCGACGGCGGCCAGCAGGCGCTGCGCAATCCCAAACCTCTCCGCGTCTCTCAGAGGAGCCAGGGCTGTGTCCCCTAGGTCAGGCTCGCCACCAGCAGACAGTCCCCGGAGCTTAAACGGCACACATTTCGGAAAACCCTCAGTGCTGGAGAGCAATGCGCGTCTAATCTATGATGAAAACGGGTGTGTGTGTGTTTCAATTTCCCAGTTGGAGCAGGAAAACCCTTAGGATGTGTGTGACCCAGGCATGATGATTCCAATTTGCTGGCGGCTGGAATCCTGTCTAAATCCCTCCTCCCTGCACTCTGCCTGCTACTAGATCAGTGGTTCTCAACTTTCCTAATGCCGGGACCCTTTAATACAGTTCCTCATGTTGTGTTGACCCCCAACCATAAAATTATTTTCTTTGCTACTTCCTAACAGTAATTGTGCTACTGTTGTGAATCATAATGTAAATATCTGTGTTTTCTGATGGCCTTAAGCGACCCCTATGATGGGGTCGATGGACCTCCAAAGGGGTCGAGACCCACAGGTTGAGAACCGCTGTACTTGATCTTAAGCCAGTGGAACACACACGTAAAGCTTGTTTGGTTTGTAAACGAAGGGTTTAGCATTGTGCACAAACTCCTCCCGGGGCTGGGTACCATAGCTCACTCTGTGCTTCCTGCCTCCAGAGCCTTTGTCCCTGTCCTTCCTTCCTACTGGACACTCTCCCTTGGTCCCACACAGACCTTCTCGTCTCTCAGTTTTTGGTTGAAATGCAACATCAGAAGGGCCTGACCTAATCCCCTCTCCATCTGCAGTTCCCTTCTTGACAATCACTGCTTCGTCTTTAACCAAAACCCGTGCCGCTCAGGAGAGCAGGGACCTGGCCTGTTGTGCTCACCGGCCACCCTGCCTAGAAGCAGACCTTCAGAGAGGTCGCTGTTCTAACTGCCGCCGCTGAAAACATTCTGGGGTCTTGACGGTGCTGGTGACACTTTATTGATCTTCAGTAATTATAAATTTGGCAGTAGGTTTGATTTTTAAACAGTTTGGGAATGTAGAGAGTAACATTTAAAATAAGAAAGCGAAGCCTGTAAAGTGTGCATGAGTAGAGAATTCCCGAAGTGTTTTAGCAGTGGCAGCCTGACCAAAGGGTGGCACTCCTTGGAAGACAAAAGCACTCGGGTGGTCCGTTATCAGAGTCAGCCTTACAAGCCGACACCTTGTAGAAGCGCCAAATACACCTCGCAGGGAAACCACAGGCTTAGCGTTGCCGTTTGGGCCGTCGGTAAACTGTCAGTTGTGCTTTAGGGTGGATTAACCTGCTCTTTAAACACAAGCCTCGCGGCCACGATTTAAGAACCAGCTCCATGGGCACAGCTGCAGGCGGCCAGCAGCACGGCGGGCTCAGGCCTGATGGAGCCGTGCTGGGCAGCGGCCAGCTTCCTTCGCTGAACATCTGCCAACCCCACGCGCCCAGAGGCGCTTCTGGGTATAAGAGGGGTGAACTCTGTGGATGGTTTTAACTCGCCTTCTCACCAGTTTGGCAGATGTGCTTCTCCCAGAAGGCCTTCAGAAAGCCTCCACGGTCCCTCGGGCCCCCAGACAAGGTAGGTTTTTGCCCCCCTTTCTAAGTAAGTGCCTATAGGAAACACGATACCCAAATTCCTCAAGGAGGCAGGAACCTCACTGACTTAAGAGCTGTATCTGGGGGCGACTGTGTGAAGAAGCCCAGGAAAGGGAAAAAGGACTCTATGGGGGGTGGGGGGGTTGAGCCGAGTAGCAGCCCTTCTGGAACCCCTCCACCAGCAGAGCAGACTGGGGAGCGGCACAAGGTCAGAGCCTAGAGCTGAGCTGCTCGAAGGAGGGGCTTCGCTGGTGAGTCTTGCGCGTTTCCTTTTCTGTAGGCTGAGCACTCCCCTGTCTCCCCACGGAGCTGGGCTGCGGCAGCAGAGGGCCGCGTGCTCCTCATTGCAGGCAGGCGGTGAGGAAACGTATCGTTTCCATAACCTCCCTGCACCCCCAGCTCTTACCCTCAGCGGCCGCAGGACACGCATGCCGGCACATTTGCAGCGGGTTCCGTTTCTGTGGCCAAGGAGCAGGAATGCAGCCCCCCCCCGGGCGGGGAGCTGCTGGTAGTGGTGAATGACACTAAACTGGTCCTTGGCGTGGTGCCTGGCCGCACTCTTCAGATGCCTTTCCCGCAGAGCAGTGCCAGAGGCACTGACCACGGTGCTCAGATCTCCCCGATGGTCCCATTTCAGGGCCCTGGCGAGGCAGTCTACCCCCGTGGCCGCTTCCCAGATCCGGGAGCCGAGCTCTGAGGTTTGGGCCTGCAGAGTGTGCTGGCCTTGGTCGCCAGGCCTTTATCCTCCAGGCAGGTGGGCTCTGTCACTGACCCCAGCTCAGCAACACCTGCCCCCCTTCCTTCTATCAGGGACCCAACCTGAGGTTTAAAGAGGAAAAGCTTCATCTTGAATCTCAGGGCTGAGCTGCTCATTACCTAACTCTTGGTCTAGCTGTGACATCTCCCGAGGGCACAAAGCTAATGACGGTCTCAGAGAGACACTTCATTCTCTCAGGACTATCAGTCCTCTGCGTCCTCCCTGCCGGGTGAGTGTGGTCAGAGCTCCGTACTAGGCCTGGCTCCTCTCTCGCAGGGCTGCATGGGCTCTGAGCAAATCCTCTCTCTGGACCTCAGTCTTCCTGAGAGGTAGGGTGTGTGGCGTCGGTGGGTGTAAAAAAGTGGACTTAATAATACCCGTGTAACCTACCTTGGAGGGCTGTTGAGAGTGAGAAAGACTGGAAGTGTTTTGTCAGCTGTGAGGTGTTCTCTCACCACTGCCCCACCCCCAGGTCCCTTCCTTACCAAGTGACAGAGCGGAGGAATGATCTGGAGTTCACAGCAGGTGCCCAGCAGAGCTGCTCCATTGTCTGGCATTTCTGCAGAAGACAGAAGTCAGTCACTTTAAAAAGTAAAAGCATCCGTAGGAACAGCCCGCCCTGGGCTCTGCCCAATGTGTACTTCCTGCTCTCCAGGCCGAGGTTCTGCTCAGCAATTGGTCAGTGAATGAAGGGTCTTTCAGGAAATAGAGTGGAAGCAGGTGTGTGTTCACCAGGGGCTGTGCCCATGGGGAAGAACTGCACAGACTCGGGGAGATGCAAGGAAAAAGGTAGGAGGAATTTGGTGACAGAAGAGGTACATCACTGCACATGTGGCGTGTGCCTTGCATACGCCTCTCTAAGCATGCTTCCTCAATGGATCAACCATAGATTGTGTGTATGTGTCAGCTGAGTAAACTATAGTGACCTGGGTTTAGAACCCTTTAGTCCTTTTTAGGAAGAAACGTAGTATGGCCTGACGAAGGGACAGCACGTGGACCTCTGGAACCCAAGACTGTGCGGGCACCATTGCCAAGCCCCACGGAAAGGAAATGCAGGTCAGCGCTGTTCCAAACTGGTTTTACCCCCTCCCCGTAAACAGGTGCCGGTCCCAAAAGCACCCACTCCTCCGGGACACAGCCTTTGAGCTGAAAAGGAAAGGAAACGAATCACCTGCCGACTCATCTGGCGCAGAGGCCATTTATGAGCTCCCTCCACCTCCTGCATTCATTAGCGGCTGTAATTATAACCCCAATAAATTCAGAATTTAAAAAAATTAGTCATGAGCATGGAATGTGCAACTCCTCATCAACACAGGGGCCTGGGAAAGACGTTCTCTTGTAATTCTTTGAAAACTGGAAATTCCTGGGCTCTGTCGCTGTGCAGGGAGGAGCCCCGAATGCAGCAGGAGCTCAGTGCCCTGACTCACGCCCCTTGCAGGGGAGCTGTGAGGGCCAGGCAGCGGAGTCTGGCTGCCTGAACAGGACGGAACGCCCTGCCGCCTCATGTAGGGGGGCTGCCCTCTGGCCCGGTGAGCTCGGGGCAGCGGGTGGAGGAGGCAGGCGGGCCCCTGCTCATCCGGAGGGCCGCTCTCCAAGTTGTGGAGCTGCTGAGCCACATGTGGATGGTGTTAACTCTCCGCAGCCTCCCTGCCCTGACGGCCGCACTCAGGTGGCAGGTTGGTAAAGGGCCAGGAGGACAAAGCCCTGGAGGGAGAACGGCTGTCACAGGAAAGCCACGGCCTCAGCACTGCTGGCTCACTGTTTTGGGACACGCTTTCCTAGGTGGTGCGGGGCGAGCCCGCAGACAGCGTTCCCCGGGAGGAAAAGAAGGGCCTCCGTGCTCTCTGACTTCCTGGTGACCGTGCAAGCCTCCACCTCTCCCCCTGCCACTGCTGGAACATCCTCACCACCGTGAGCAAGCGATTTCACAGCAGCAACAGGAGCCTCAGTGCCTACCTGCGAGCGCGCTGACCAAGAAGTAGGCTGCGGAGAAGAGCTGCTGGTCGCTGACCGCACCTTTGGGGCCCGGATGCCCGTCCTGCACGCTGCACCCCACCAGCCGCAGGAAGTCTGTGAGGTTCTGCTTCTGGGGGGGCTTCAGCTCCCCCGGGAGCGCCTGTGAGGGTGTCAGGCCGCTGGCCACGTCGTCACACTGCAGGGAAGGAGAGAGACCAGGTGAGTCGCAACCCCGAGCCCTGCCAGCTGCTGTTCTTGCACTGCGAGGGCAGGAGGCTGCAGGGGCCGCGTCTGCCGCGGTGGACTAGACAAGTGACTGCACGCAGAGCTGAGGGGGACAGGAAGGCATCGTCCTGTCACGCTGCTTAAGCTCTAATCTCGGCACGCCAGCCCCAGTCACACTCCACCTGGGCCCAGCGAGCCTCGTCCATCGGGTGGGGGTGGGCGGTCCTGCCAGCAAGGGCTGCCCGGGCCACCTGGCACCGCCCAGCCATGGCAGATGCATTCGTATGAGTGCTCTCGGCCCCCGCCACCCAAGCAGCTGATGCTGGCCTGACATTTCCCTCTTGAAAGACATTTTGGAAAGTAAAAGTCAGTAGCTTTTAAACATCGGTGCAGTCCCTGGGGCACACACCCTCCCAGGAGCTCTGCCTCCCCCAGGACGGCGGGTGTCCTGGCTGCTGACTGTTCCATCGCCAGTCGCTCAGCTCTTCTGACACAGTCCAGCTGGAGAGGGAAAATAACATGGATGCTCTCCTGGACGCCGTGAGGCATTAAAGCAGAAAACGGTTCAGACGCTGCATAAAAGAAAATGAAAAGGACCAGAAACCACCACAGTAGAAAGCAGGCTTACAGCTCCCCGCCTCCCGCAGGGAAGCAGAGCAGAAAGCTCAGGTGGGTGGGTGGGCAGCTGGTGTGTCCCTCGCCGTTTCCACAACTAAGAGGGAAGGAACTCATCCTCCCCAGAAACAAACACAGGCCTGCTCTCCGGGCGGTTCCAAATCAAACAGGGCCACTTGGTGGGCCCTATTATATAGCCCGCTTGTAGTGGGGTGAACAGTGCTTCCCCCACTCCACCCCCCGCCCCAAATATTTATATCTAGAACTTCAGAACGTGACCTTATTTGGAATAGAGTGTCTGCAAATGTAATTGAGGTGGGGATCTTGGCATAGAATCCTCCTAGGTGGGCCCTAAATCCACTGGTGGCTGTCCATTAAGAAACAGAAAAGGAGGTGACAGAGGCGGCCATGGAAAGACAGTGTACGCTGGAGCAATGCAGCCACAAGCCAAGGAATGCCAGGAGCTGTAAGTGAAGGGAGGGTCTCCCCTCCAGCCTTTGGGGGGAGCATGGCCCTGCTGACCTTCGGGCTTCCAGAGAATCGATTTCTATTGTTTGAAGCCAAAAAGTGTGTGGTCTCTTGTTACAGCAGCTTTAGGGAACCGATACACACCCAGACTCCTGGCATCCGCTACCTTTCTGCAGTGAGAGCTAAGGACCTGGGGGCAGGAAGCGAAAAGCTGTAGTGTGCACGAGAGGTGGGGAATCTTAGACGCAGTTTTTGTCTCCAGCTCAGGTCAAAGCCTCACTCCCAGGAGGTCCAGCCTGCCCACATCTCCGAACACCGAGGGGGACCCTGCACCTCCAGACACTGCTGGTCGGGGTCTTACCACTTGTTCCAGGACCAGGAGGAACTCCTCATCGAACAGCGCCGCCTGCAGGAGGCCGCTCAGCGCCGTCTGCTGTGGCTCCGGCAGCCGCACGAAGGGCTGGAAGTCCCTCTCCAAGGGCATGGTGGCTGTGGGCGGCAAGCACATGGCTCAGGACTCTGCCCTCAGGACGACGGCAGCTCCCGATTTTTACACGTCAGCTGCACAGTCCGCCGTGGAGCACGGAGAAAAAGGACATCGAGCTCACCACCACCCTGCGTGGTAGGTGGTAGGGATTTGGGGGGCGCAAGCTGCCACGCTTCGTTTCAGACTCACTAAGTAGTAAATCTAATGGACTCTTTCTGGAAAAGTCACTCAGGCTCCTTTCTATAAAAGTAAACGATCCCAGCTGAGTTACTGAACGTGAGTCAGTACTGGCACAATGCTTCCGAGCCCTGCGGATCCCAGTGTCACTAACATGTGTCTGTTTTGTATCCTTGTCTATGTAATGCATGTCAGAGAGGCTGGCCCCTCTTGTCATGGCGTCACAGCTTCTGTCCTAGAGAAGGGTCGCGGTCCCGCTGCCGGCTCACCCTCTGCAGACGCTGGAGCCTCTCCTAGGACCCTCCTCCCTTAACCAATTAACTGTCCAAAACGGAAACCATCCCCACGCCACGGTGTTTTGAACTCACTCGCGTCTGAAGACGGTGGTGGCGTACAAAGGGTTAAAGGTAGGCCAAGCTCCCAGTAAGGGCAGCCGGGGATGGGAAGGGTGTGTGTCGCTGCATAGAGACCAGGCCTTCACCGCCGTTCCCCTAGCACTGTTTTTGCTTCAGAATGAAAACGTCTTCCGGTCTGGGCCTGGCTGGTGAGCCTCACTGCTCACATCCCCGCCCGCCCGCCCAGTCTGAGCCGCTCCTGCTCCTCGTACTGCACTCTCCCAGAACCGTTTGCTGCTCCTCTTCCTTGCTCATCTCCTGCCACATACTGCCCTCACCGCCCCCCCCAAAAAACCTCCAATGTTTCAAATCTGCTGTGGGGGGCAGAAGGGGTTGCTGCAGGCAAGTCATAGGTCTCACGTGCCCACCCACTCCCCACCCTGGCCACCCGGCCTCGGGCCACATGGTCAAGAGCCTCCGGGAGAAGCCGGGCTGCGCTGACCAGGCCGGGCTCGCCTGGCAGTGGCGCCTGGACTGGGGTGAAACATGCAGAACCGCGGCACGCTCCTCGCTGCCCCCAGCCGTTGTCAATCCCAGGCTTCGATGTTAAGGTGGAAGAAAAGGCCAGGCCCCTGCCTCGAACACGCCCGTCTCACACACGGCGCCAGGCTGAGCCCCCTCCCATCCGACCCCGGCGAGTCCCGAGGGGACCAGGCCCGACGCAGGTGCCGCCCTCTCTGTTCCCACAGTGAAGTCACCGGAACCCCCGTTCCTGAAGGCCACATCGCCTTCTGGGGGACAGTGCTCCATCAGCCATCGGCCCGCGTGCCCCGCCCCGCCCCGCCCCGCCGGCAGTACCTTGCTTTAAAGCACTCAGCGGTCCGCCGGGGTCAGGCAGCCCCTGCCCAGCATCCGCCATGTCTCCAAACCCGAACTCTCGGAAGGGCAGGGGGTCCAGGAAGAGGGAGTCCATTCTGCTCTCGTGCTCGAAGCCACCGCACTTCCCTTGTAAGAGGCAGAACTCTGCAACACAGGGAGGACCGGTCTGCACGGGAGACGCCCGCCTCCCCCATAAACCCGCCTCCTGCAGGCGCGGGGCTGCCTGACCCAACACCACGGACCAACGGTGGTGAGACCCGGGGCTCGCCTGTGTGTGCCGAGCGGCAGCCACAGAGCGCACCAAGGCGAGGGAAGACCTGAATCTGGTGATTCTGTGCCACTGAACTGGTACTGTTAAGTACTAACAGAATATTTAGGTGCGCAAAATAAATGAACTTATTTCCACAGTTATATGAATCTCAAAATGCTGAGTGAAAACTAGTCTTTTTCAAGCCTGACTTTTTTAAGATACTTAAATATTTATAGACCAAACAATAGAATACCTAGGACTTGCTTTGGAACAGTTGAGCGGGGGTGGAGAGAGGTGGGAAATTACCGATGAAATGTAATTGCCCTCATTCCTGAAGCAGGAAGTACATGGGGTTCATTATATTACTTTCACTGTTTTCAAAGGTGAAATTTCCCATAAACAATTTTATATAAAAAGCCCGCCCCTCACAGACGTCCATGTGTGAGGTCCCAACTCAGGTCTCTGAATTGTGAGCAAAGACAGCAGGTGACTCGGGGGTTGGGGTGCTTCCTGGGCTCCTGTTCGTGGAACGAGTGGCCGGGCCTGCGTGTGGAAGGCGGCGTCGGCACACGCCATGCTTCGCCTGCGGGCCCTGACGGCACTCACAGGGGGGGCGGCCAAGACCCGGAACACACCCCCTCCACGCGGGACCGCACTCAGGGCACCAGCCAGCTCACTCCACCTCGAGCCCCCGTGGGTGCCGGTGAAGCTTTGCCAAGTGACACCTGGACCAGCGTCAGCCCATCTGGACGGACTCACCGGGGGTCAACTTCCCGGCTGGGACCACGTCCGTTGACGTGACATCGCAGCTTATCACATACCGACCACAAACTTCGTCATCTGACGCGGTTTGTCCACAGACAGCCACTTCCCAACAGAGAATCAAATACCACCGTCTGGAACCAGGCCTCTGAGCCGCAGGTCCTGCGTGTCCCTGTCCCACCTTCCCCAGACCAACTTCTCAACAGACACTTCCCCTTTGCCACTTCCCTCAACTGCCAGCCGCTCCTGCTAGTCCTCAGGTGCCCACAGGGACAGTCGGCGCTCTGAGTGCCTGTGGCCCCACCAACTGCGGACAAAGCGTGTGACGAGCACAGAGGCCGGCGCCCACAGCACTTCCTCCGACCTGTCCTTGCCCCGACATAAACCTGGGGGTGCACAGAGGTGTGCGCGGCCCGTTGGGGCTCCCTTCCTAAGCGTTTCCACTGAAAACGGGAACCTCCACACCCTCCCCACCAGCGCTGCCCACCCCACCTTCCTCGCCATCCAACTTCTTCCACAAACCACAGGCATTACCATGTCACCTGTGAAGGCGACAGGATAAAGCTCTGAAAAACGGGGCTTTTTATAAACATGCTAGAGGCCCAGTGCACGGGGTTCGTGCAAGAGGAGGCTTCCCCAGGCCGCTGGCACCGGCTTCGTCCAGAAGGGCCGTCCGGAAGGACGTCTGCTTGGTCTAACTAGCATATTCCGCTTTTATTAGCAGAGATGACTGCACCCAGAAACGGCAGCGGCCACTGATGTAACGTGAATCCATTCACGCCCGAGAAGCACACAGGCCTCTCAGACTCAGCACACCGTCTTCTCGGGGAGCGTGGGGGGGAGGGGCCATGCAGCCTGAGCTCCGCCGACCCCAGCTTGACCCCCCCCCCCGCCCTATTCTCCTGAAGGTCGCAGTGAGCAGAGGGGCCAGCGGTGGCCAGAGGGCAAGGCCAAGAGCCGCGTGCCTGGCTTCGTGTTGGGGGGACGGGGTGAAAGGCCGACGTTAATCCCCGAGGTGGGGAGCTTAGTCAGTGGCCACGATGCCAGCGCTCCCTACGCCTCACCTACTCCACCCTCCCATAGGCCAGGCTCCACAGCTGGCAGAGGCCTCCGGTCCCCGGCCCGGTTCCCAGGCCGCTGGCAGAGGACACCTTCTACCCCTGGTTCTGCTGCTGAACCCGCACGCTCCCAGCACGGCCACTGTCCCCTGTCCTGGGACAGCCCCGAACTCTCAGGATCTGGAGTCCACGCCCAGGGAAGACGGCCTGTCCCTCCCTCGGCCTCGGCCCAGTTGGTCAGGAGCCCCGGCCGGAGGCAGCACTCACCGAACTGGCCGTCCAGCTTCACACACAACTCGATGACGCCGTAGGCGATGGTGGTGGGGGCCGGGATCTCCAGCACCACGTTGGTATCCTTGACGACAGACCCATCCTCCGCAGCTGACACCTGCGGGTAAGAGCAGTCTGACTGTGCGCCCAGCCCGGGCCCCTCTGCCTCCCGGGGCCCCTGCACATGCCCTCGAGGAGGGGGAAGGGGGAGCCGGCGGCCTCATGACCTCCACAGTCCTCGGAAGTGGCCAGCTAGTGGCACAAAAGTGAGGTTCCAGGGATCAGGAGACCGTGAACTCGGGTCTCTGGGGGGGGCATCAAGGTAATGAGACACATGAGCTGCTTGCCAGTTCCCTCACGGAATCAGAAACTGCCCTGAATCCTAATGCAAAGCCTGAGGGAGAAACCACCCGAGACCCACCTCGTGTCACTCCGGGCCCTGGGGGTGCACCTGGGCTGGTAGACAGGGGAGGCTGGAGGAGGAGCGTGGGGTGCAGAGCCCAAACCCCAGCAACTTCCGCCCTGGCTCAGGCCAGCTTGGGAAGGCACTACGATGTGATCCAGAGCACCGCTTGGACAGAGAACGGTGGTCAGACCGGTGCCTCCCTAACGCAGTCCACGAGGGTTTGAGGCGGCCAAAGCCATGCCCAGGCCCCTGACTGCTGGGGGTTCTGGGGGCGATCTGGCCTGGCTGTGCCTGTCGGACCCATCCTCCTCGGGGCTGTGCCTGACCAGTAAGTAGCATGGCCCGCCCTGACGTCCCACTGCCTGGCCATGGGGCCACTTCAGGAAGGGGTGACCCAGGACGGTGCCCTGAGATCCAGCCCACTCGCCTCTCAGGGCCCAGCAGGTGGGGAGAGCCCCGAGGAGAGAGCCCATCGGAGGGAGTCCACCCCCAGGGGGCAGCTCACGTCCTCCCGGGTCCTGGACCCGCAGTGACTGAAGCCAGTCACTCCTGAAGGCTCCGTTTCAGGCGCCAGTAATTCTGCCTCGTCTGAGCCAGTGCAGTGGGGTTTCTGTTAACTCGCTGCACCAAGAGCCCTGCTGACTGAAGACACCGCCACCGGGGGTCCGAGCCACGTCCGCAGGCGGAACCAGTGAGGCCGCTGTGGCCCTGCCGGTGCCAACGCCCGGCATGTGCGCACCTGCACCGTCTCGGTGTGGACCTTGCCATGCCACCCCCACGGGCGCACCTGCACCGTCTCAGTTTGGACCCCGCCATACTGCCCCCCACGTGCGCACCTGCACCGTCTTGGTCTGGATCCCCACCATGCCGCCGCACTTCTCCTCGACCTGCACGTGCTCGGATATCACGCATTTCTGCGTGGTCACTATCTTCTGCGTCAGCACGCACAGGACCTCGTTCTGCCTCTCCAGCACCTGCTGCAGCAGCGGGCTTTTCAGATCGATCCTCCTGAAAAGACAGGCGCCCTGAGTGGCCTCGTGCCGCAGGGGATGCGGGCACAGCCCCTGGCCGAGGAGTGAACAGGTGACAGCCAGCCTCTCATTTCCTGCGAGGACAGGAGGGGCAGGAGGGCACCCACCACTCCCCGGGGACGCTGGGTGCTGCCAGGGGAGGGGGGAGCCCTGGTTGTCAAGGAGGCGGAAAGGAAACAACCCAAACAGGGTCCACAATCCGCCTGCCTTCTGCCCCCTCCCTTTTTAAAAAAATATTTTATTGATTTTTTACAGAGAGGAAGGGAGAGGGATAGAAAGCCAGAAACATCGATGAGAGAGAGACATCGATTGGCCACCTCCTGCACGCCCCCTACTGGGGATGTGCCCGCAACCAAAGTACATGCCCTTGACCGGAATCGAACCTGGGACCCCTCAGTCCCCAGGCTGACACTATCCACTGAGCCAAACCAGTTTTGGCTGAGGCCCCTTTTTAATCAGCGCGGAGGGAGCTGGGGCAGCCCGGCCGGGGCCCAGAAGTCCCGGGTGACCGTTGGGGAGTGGGGGCGCTGGCCGGGTCCTCACAGAGGAGAGGGCAGGCCTCCGGTGCAAGCAGCGGCGAAGATACCAGATCCGAATGGAAATGGGACCTCTTCGCCTGTCAGTCCTGGTGGGTGTCTGATCTCTTACAAAGGGGGCCACACAATTTTACAGACGGGGAAACTGAGGCCCGTGAGGGATGGCTGCTCAAGGTCACCCAGCAGATCCAGGGTTCCCCCACAGCGACTGGGGAATTTTAAGAAGAGGCTAAATTTCCATCTACGGGAGATGATTTCACGCTTAGGAGCAAACGACGAAATAGCCTCTCTGGAGATTGCATTGGCTCTGAGTCTCTGAAGGGGACGGAAGAGAACAAATGAGATGTGCTTCTGGCCTGAGAACAATTACAGTGCTCATCCCGGCTGCGTGAACATCCCAAGGTTAGTCCAGCTCAGCAGCCACGAGCTCACCCCAACCCCCACCCCCCCACTGCAGGCAGGCAGCTCTCAGGGATCGGAAAGTGCCCCCAGAACGGGAGTGAGCAGATGGAAGGTCCTCTCCCCACCTAACAAGCTGGCTGGAGAGGTAACAGCAGGTGTCCATCAACAGAGGAACGGACCGACAGCGGTGGAGCATGCACAAAATGCAATATTATCTCTATATAAAAGGCGAATATGCTAAGTGTCCGTCAACCGGCAGCTATGGTGCGCACTGACCACGAGGGGGCAGACGCTAAAAGCAGGAGCTGCCAAGCCTCAGTGACTTGGCAGCGGCGGTTCTAAACCAGAGAGGAGGGAGCCCAGCTCCTCACGGGGCCAGGCGACTCCACCTTCTGCCGTGGGTTATGTGGTTGACGGGGCACTGTCAACCCTGATTCTAGTTTACTGCACACTGTGTTTTCCTTCCACACCCTGTAACACAGTATATTTGCAGGGTGCCCTCCAGGACCCCTTAGGGCAGTGGTTCTCAACCTTCCTAAGGCCGCGAACCTTGCATACAGTTCCTCATGTGGTAGTGACCCCCAACCATGAAATGTTGCTACTGTTATGCATCGTGATGTAAATATCTGCATTTTCCGATGGTCTTAGGCGACCCCTGTGAAAGGGTCGTTCGACACCCAAAGGAGTCAAGACCCACAGGTTGAGAACCGCTGCTTTAGGGGATGTCAGAGAGCTGTTTTAAGCCCAATCCCTGCAGGCCAGGCCGAGGGACCCCACCTGCTGGAGGAACCCAGCTTACGCTGCAGACGCCCTTCAAGCCATGGGGCCACCCCACGTGAGGCTGGCTGGGGAGGGCCCTTGGGAGGTTGGCTCCAGGGCATGGCTGGCCTGTCTCACCCAGTCCCGCTCTGCCCAGACCTGCCCTGCCGGTCTAATTAATTTCCTTTCAGTGTGCACAAATCCGTGCACCGGGTCACTGGTTCAAACATGAAAGCCCTGATGCAGGCTACATCAACAAACCTCGAAGGCACTATGGTGAGTGAGATAAGCAGCACGAAAGGAGAAACACTGAATGGCTCTGCTTCTGCGGAACAGCGGGACTTACATGAACTCCCTGGGCAAATTCAGAGCGACAGAGAGATCTGAGGTGGTCAGGGCGGGGGAAGGGGAATGGGGAAGTTCCTGAGGTGATGAGAAGTTCTAGAAATGGGCAGTGCTGTTGGCTGCACAACAGTGTGAATGTCCTTAATGACTTTGAATTATACACTTAAAAAAAGTGCCCCAGTCCTAGCCGGTTTGGCTCAGTGGAGAGCATGAGCCTGCAGACTGAAGGGTCCCAGTTTCAATTCCAGTCAAGAGCACATGCCTGAGTTGTAGATTTCATCCCCAGGAGGGGAGTGCAGGAGGCAGCCAATCAATGATCCTCTCTCATCATTGATGTTTCTCTCTCTCTCCAGTCAATAAAAAATATATATTTAAAAAATAGCACGCTGGCCAGCTGTTGGAGTGACCTCCTGGACACTGGAGGTCCTGGGTTTGATTCCCAGGCAGGGCACGTACCTCAGATTCTATCAGAGCACGTGCAGGAGGCAACTGGTCCATGTGTCTGTTTTTTTCTCTCTCCCCCTCCCTCTCTTTCTGAAAATCAATGAACGTGTCCTCGGGTGAGGATTAAAAATAATAAAGTGACAAATCTTATGTTGTATATATTTTATCACAATAAAAGAAGTAAAGACCTGAAAAAGCATCTCAGCAGTGGTTAAAGAAATGCAAATTATAACAATGTTTCACGCATATTAGCTGAGTAATGAAAATAAATAGCCGGCAACAATAAAACAGCTACCCAGGGCTCCACACACCTCCCAGCCTACACCCAAACCTATGCACACCCCAGACCTATGCACACACCTCTCGGCCTACACTCCAGACCTGTGCACACACCTCCCAACCTACACCCAGACCTGTGCACACACCTCCCAACCTACACCCAGACCTGTGCACACACCTCCCAACCTATACCCAGACCTGTGCACACACCTCCCAACCTACACCCAGACCTGTGCACACACCTCCCAACCTACACCCAGACCTGTGCACACACCTCCCGGCCTACACTCCAGACCTGTGCACACACCTCCCAACCTACACTCCAGATCTATGCACACACCTCCAACCTACATCCAGACCTATGCACACACCTCCCAACCTACACTCCAGATCTATGCACACACCTCCAACCTACACCCAGACCTATGCACACACCTCCCAACCTACACCCAGACCTGTGCACACACCTCCCGGCCTACACTCCAGGCCTGTGCACACACCTCCCAACCTACACTCCAGATCTATGCACACACCTCCCGGCCTACACCCAGACTTGTGCACACACCTCCCGGCCTACACCTCCAGCCCACACCCCAAACCTGTGAACACCTCCTGGCCTGCAGCTCAGGATACGGCAGGAACAGCTAAGGCCCGGGAAAGGTCTGGAATGACCCTGGCCTGTTGGAAATCGCCGCACTGCCTTGTGCCTTACACAGACCCACTGAAACGCTTGCTGTGGTCTTAGCTGAATATGAAGTATGTGGGGAAACACAACACCAGCCTGGACACCCAAGGCTCCATTGCTTAAAGCCCCCCTCCCTCCAGAACCGCCCAGACTCCGAAGGAAGAGGGGAAAGTCAATGGCAGGAGCGGGACTTCCTCCTGCACCCGATGGCAGGACAGCCTGAGCTGCCCTCGGGGCCACACACCCACCACGGGGCAGGGAACATCGGGGCCGGGGCCAGAGCCCACCTCCGAGGCCAAGACTCGGGTGACCCAGCGCGGAGGGCAGCGCAGAGATCGCTCCTGGGAATGCTCCCGGCTGCCGGGCAGGCGGCGGGCACTGCCAGGTGCTGGCCAGGTGGCTGGGTCCTGTCTCTCGAGGCACTGCTGCCACCTTTTGGAACTGAATTCTGGACAAGCCACCTTGGTTAGAAGGGGAGACCTTAGACAGACAGAGGTCGCTGTCAGGCAAGGTGGACTGTCCCGATTCGGAGTGATTCTTCCCCAAATCCTGTGCTGTGAGCAGTGGCTGGGGTGGGAGGGGGCATCCCTGGCCATCTGACCTGAGGCCTGAGGAGAAGTCTGAGGGGGGGCCCATGAGGAAACCTTGCAAAGAGGCTCCGGGAAAAGACTTTTTCTGCCTTGTCATCTTCAAAGTGGCCATTTGGGGATCAAGAGAAAAAGGGCTGCTGAGACCAGCAATACATAAAGCTGCCACAGGGGGGCTCCACTGAGCTACCGAACTAACCAGCCACCATGAACTCAGAGTCAGGGTGACTCACCACCTGCAGATGTTCTCATGTGCGAGGCAATTAGAGGTGTTCTTTGCAGCAAAGGTCACCCCAACTGGGTCATAAAGTTACTGTCGCCCTTATTTCACAGACGGACACGCAGCAGAGAGCTCATGACTCAAAGGCACATGCTAACAAGGGCGGGAGAATGCAGTGGGAGTGTCTGTCCCCAAAGCCCCCGTCCTCTCTTGCCTCTCCCACACCCCAGACTTAGGCACACACCTCTGCACACACCTCCCAGCCTACACCCCAAACCTGTGCACACACCTCCCAACCTACACCCAGACCTGTGCACACAC
>PVJN01037760.1:0-20721 GCA_004026805.1 Lasiurus borealis | reverse complement strand
AACTCCTTGTTTAGGCAGCTCCCTGTCATGCCTTATTCCTCCAGATCTTGAATAATTAAGAAAAATGGATAGGAACAGGATCCATTCAATGTTTTAAGCTCTTACAGTGAATTATATTGGAAACAGGAAAATATGTATGTGTAGACAGACATTTAATTTAATCACATAGCCCTAATTTCCATTTCCTTTCTTTTTTTTTAATTTTAGAAAGAGGAAAGGAGGGAGGAGAGAAGGAGAGAAGGGGGCAGAAAGTGGGAGAGAGAGGGAGGGAGGTGTGAGAGGGAAATATCTATCAGTTGCCTTTGCAGGTGCTCCAATTGTGGATCCTGGAGATGAAACCCGCAACCTGGGTATGTGTGCTGACCCGAATCACCCTGGCCAGAATCAAACCTGCCACCTTTTCGGTGAATGGAATGATGCCCCAACCAATTGAGACACACCAGCAAGGGCACAATTTACATTTCTAACTAAGAAATATTAGAGTATTTATGCGGAGTGTGATAATTTTGAGAAAGACATGAGATTTGAAGTGAGAAAATATGGACTACAACTGTGGGTGCCCCCCACCCCTGGCTGAGTGAATTTGGAGGGATTGCATGAACTCTCTATTTCTCTTCCTCATCAACAAAATGGGAATAAAAAGCTGTGGTGTTAGAAAAAATAAAAGTATGATCTTGCACACCATGTTGTAACTGTTCTCTAGAAATGTTGTTTCATCATCTTCAGATCCTCACCTCAATTTCTGTGACACAAGAGGTAAACAAACAAACAAACAATACATTTTGAATTAATGGTATCCAAGATTTTTGTTTTTCAGTGGTAGATAGAACTGTATGCTGTATATAACTAACAATTACTAATCAGTCATAGGCAGGGCCAAAACAGAGACATATTTGGGGAAACCAAGTCAGATCACCTGCAATTCCAATCCTGAACCTCTTAGATGTTTCCTAGAGGTATCCTAGATCAAAGATATAGCTATATGTGTATGTAAAACTTATTATAGGGGGAGAATGTCAGTTGGGGGAAAAGGAGACATATGTAAAACTTTACACAATAAAAAAAACTTCGTTATATAAAAATACACTAAAATATTTTGATACAGATGAATGTTTTTAAAGATTGATATTTTAAAGCAGACCCATATTACAATTTTCACAGTGTTGACTATATAATATCTAACAACTTGTTTAATAATTTTTCATGTTGGCTGTCACTAGGAATTATAACATTGAAAATACAATGTTAACTTGCTAAAGTGTTTTTTTCTTATTTAAAAAAATTAGTTAGTATTAGTATATGCTCTGTCTTGGTGTGGCTCAGTTAGTTAAGCGTTGTCCTGTGCAATTATGTCACCATTTCAATTCCCATTCAGGGCACATACTCAGGTTGCAGGTTTGATTCCCAGTTGGGGTATATGCAGTAGACAGCTAATTGATGTTTCTCTCTCACGTCGATGTTTCTCTCTTTTTCTCTCCCTCTCCTTTTCTCTCTCTAAAGATCAATAATAAAATATATGTGTTCATATCTATGTTACCTAATAAAAGAGAAACATGCAAATTAACCATCACTCCACTATGCCCACAGCCAATCAGAATGAGTATGCAAATTAACCCAACAAAGATGGATGTTAATTTGCATATGTAGGCATGGAGCAGCCAGGAGGGACATGATGCCTGCTATGAGGGGAAGGGGGACAGTGGAGGGAACTACTGGAGCCATGCTCCGGACAGAAGCAAGGACTTGCCAGCTCCTGGCGGCTGAGAGTGAAGCCAGGGGAAGGAAGGCCTATTCTTGCACGAATATCATGCAATGGGCCTCTATTTTAATATATATAAAATCCTAAGTGACCATTAAAACCTATCAACCAAATGATTGATCAACTGGTGGCTATGACTTGCACTGACAGCGAGGGGGCAGATGCTCAATGCAGGAGCTGCCCCCTGGCGGTCGGTGCACTCCTACAGCCAACCTCCTGCAGCCAGCCAATCTCCAGCAGCCCACAGTCCCTCCCCACAGACTCAGCAAGATGGCCCTGATTGGCCACAATCACCAGCTAGGCTAAGGGACCCCACCCATGAACGAATTCATGTACCAAGCCTTTAATATATAAATATAAGTGTATACTCAAATAATAAACTACAAAATCATTAGTTGTATCAGAAGGAATTTTTGGCTATAAAATTTATTTATATCTAAAAATTACATGTTATAATCTTTGACAATAAAATTGATCATTTCTAAGAATAACTAGAGATTATTAATAGGGACTACTCTAAAATTCTCAAAATAATAATTTATTAAATACATAAATTAGGAAGGTTTTCAAAAGAATATTTAAGGTTATATACCAGGAAAAAAATTATAATAGATGAATTACCTGGTAAAGTATTTTATTTTTAATATAATTTATTTTATGGTTGATTTTTAATTAAAAATTAATTATTAAACTAAAATATTTGAGTGAGTTAAACCTGGATAAGATTTTCCTCACAACTATAGCATTGTGGTAAGTCTGATAGATGTAAAACTTGGGAATTACCCTTGTAACAAAATACAATAAGGCTGTACTATTGTTAGCTGGATTATTCATTGTTATGGATATAATTTTTGACAATGGCTAGCAAGCCATAATTACTTATTTAAAAATTCAATAATCTGTGATTAAAATATAATCTTAAAATATAATGCTGATTAATTTCACTATTTGGATTATTACCAGTGATTTTTACATCTGGATCCTGATAAATCCTTAAATCATACAAGAAAGACATACATAAAAACTTCCCATAAGGAAAGCAGTCCCAATTTTATAAGAAATATAACATTTCTGTAGATCTTTAAGTATCCTTTCCAAAATTCTAGTATATCTGCTGATAAGACAAATATTCAAATGTAATGCTGCTTGCCTGTAATAGTATCACTAAGGAAAAGAAAAGTACAGATCAGTGAAGGCTTCTGAAAAGCAAACCACATGTCTTAAAGAGGAAGTTGGGTGAGGTCATTCCTGGCAGCATGAGAAAAGGAGGAGAGCAGTGAGCAATCCTGCTTGCTGGAGAGCAAAATGTGTGCAGGGCTGTAATGGATGAAGCCAGGAAGACTGGACAGGGTTTGCCTATGGGGGAGCATGAATGGCAGGGGAGACACGTTTTAATTAAGAAAATAAGTGTAGCCCGGGTTATACCTGCTTTGTACTACTAACCTTACCTACAACCATGAGTGCCAGGGTTTGATCTCAGATGTAACAATTACTTCTTCATCTGCCCTCAGCCCAAACTTCTCCTGTCTTCATATTGCTGTCTGAGACATGTTTAGGACCTCTGTTCTATTCCTTAAGACTTCCATGTGTTCATAGATATACATTCTCCTGACAGTGAGAACACCTCTATCATATCTGAGTAGGTTAGATCCCAAAGTATGAACAAAGAGTGTTTGGAGAAAGGTTTAGAATCAGGAGGCAAGTTTTCACCATGAAAATTTTCGTCAAGGTGGCAGGTGGAAAATAGTTGTTAGAAAACCAGCGATTCAACAGCAGAGCAGAAAGCTTAGAGCTGTGATGGGGGAGATGGACAAGCTTCAGTCACACTGAGGTTGGGATGGTCTGTGAAATACAAGATCAAATAATACATGCAGGCACCTGAAGGAAGGTTTTCATTCTCTCTATGAGAGTGGATTCGTTTTCTGCTTTTTTTTTTACAAAAAATTACTACAGTGGTACCTCGAGATACCAGTGCCCTAACATATGAGATTTTTGAGATGCAAGCGATTTTTGCTTTGAAATACGAGCAACATTTGAGATAGGAGTAATCGCGCGGATCGGCCGGCTGCACACGACCCACCAGTTTACCATGACTTGAGCGACTCATAGTTTCTCACGCCTCAAGGTTACAGAACGAATTAAACTCGTATCTCGAGGTACCACTGTACAAATTTAGCAGCTTAACATAAATGTATTATCTTAGTTTCTCTGAAGCAAGAATTTGGGTATAGGTGAGCTGGGTCCCTTTTTTTAGGTCTGGTGTCAAATAAGGCTGAGATCTTACCTCAGTCTTGGGGCCTTTTCCCAAACTCATTGGTAGGTGGCAGAGTTGTTATTTCCAGTAGCAAAACTGCCAGCCACTTTTGTACTGGCTGTTAGCCAGGGGCCACATCAGCTCCCAGAGGCCACCTTCATGTCCTTGCTATGTGACCTCATTCATCAGCAGTTTATAACATGGCTATGTGCTACTTCAAAATCAGCAGGAGGATCTCTGTTGCTTTTAGTCTTTGTGGTCTTATCAAGTCTCATCTGATTGGGTAAGGCCCATCATGCTACTCTCCTTAAAATCAGTTGATGAAGGGCCTTAATTGCATCTGCAGAATCTTTTCAGAGAAGTAGCACTTCTATCTAATAAAAGAGAAACATTCAAATTAACCATCACTCTGCTATACCAACAGACAATCAGAGCGAGTATACAAATTAACCAACAAAGATGGTGGTGGCCATGGAGCTGGAGAGAGAAGGAAGCTTGGGTTGCCTCCCGGCAATGAAGGAAAGCAAGCTTTCCACCTGCCGTGGCCTGCCTTGGCCTCTGCTCAAGGCTACAAAGTTTCAATTATAGAAAATGAATAAATCCCAGATACCTACTTCCAGCCAGCCCTGGCCTCCCTTTGGGTCACCAGGAGGTGTGGTCAGCCTGCAAACCACTACAGGCCCCTCACCCAGGCTGTCCCATGCCCCAAGGGAACCCCTACCCTGATCCAGGACACCCTTCAGGGCAAACTAGTCAGCCCCCACCCATGCACCAGGCCTCTGTCCTATCTAATAAAAGAGTAATATGCAAATTGACTATCACTCCAATACACAAGATGGCTGCTCCATGTGGACACAAGATGTTCACCACAAGACGGCCAGCAGGGGAGGGCAGGTGGGAGGGACCAGGCCTGCAAGGGAGGGCAGTTGGTGATGATCAAGCCTCCAGGGAGGGTAGTTAGGGGTGACCAGGCCTTCAGGGGAGGACAGTTTGGGGGACCAGGCCTACAGGGAGGGAAGTTGGAGAAGGGGGACTAGGCCTGCAGGGGAGAATAGTTAGGGGCGATGAGGCTGGCAGGGGTGGGCAGTTAGGGGTGATCGCTCAATAGGAGAGAGCAGTTGGGGGGTCCTTAGTCTGCAAGAAAGGGCTGTTGGGGGTGGGGGGACCAGGCCTGCAGGGCAGGGCAGTTAGGGGTGACCAGGCCAATAGGGGAGGGCAGTTAGGAGCAATCGGGTTGGCAGGGGAGTAGTTAGACATCAATCAGGTTGGTAGGGGAGTGGTTAGGGAGTGATCAGGCTGACAGGAAGAAGTGGTTAGGGGCAATCGGGAAGGCAGGCAAGAGAGCAGTTGAGAGCCAGCAGTCCTGGATTGTGAGAGGAATGTCCAACTGCAGGATCAGGCCTAAACGAGCAGTTGGACATCCCTCAAGGGGTCCCAGATTGGAGAAGGTGCAGGATGGGGTGAGGGACACACACCCCTGTGCATGAATTTTGTGTACCAGGCCTCTAGTATATATATAAAAGCCTAAGCAATTGTAGTCCATTTGACTGGTAGCTATGATGCTCACTGACCACCAGAGGGCAGATGCTCAATGCACAGGCATGAAAAAATAGAATAGACTGATGAATCTCAGAGGAAAAGGGGGAGAGAGAGGGCAAGAAGAGAGTAACCAAATATTTTATATGCATACTAGAGGCCCAGTACATGGATTCCTGCACCAGTGGGATCCTTCAGCCTTCCTGCAGGAATCAGGTTGAAACCAACAGTCTGACATTCCCCAAGGAGTCCCAGGTTGAGAAGGTGCAGGCCAGGCCGAAGGACCCCACCAGTGCACGAATCCATGCACCAGGCCTCTAGTAGATTCATACTTATTTGACTAGGAAGTGGTGTATGCAACCAAAGTAGTGGGACTATTAGGAGCTATTAGAATTCTGTTTGTCACAGAGAGATATATGCCAGAATCTTTAATAGGAGAGGATGTTTTATTCCCATGGGGAAAGTTATTGAAAATGGGCCAGCCTTGCCATTTCTTATATGACTAAACAACTCCCTCTACTGCTTAGCACTTAGAGCTTAAGGATTTACTAAGTATCAAAATATCTATGTATATTCCTGAGGATGGCTATGTAGATATGCTCATATGATTCAAATTATATTTTATCACTATAATTTTGTTATATAATATTTAGGTTGTCAACACAAATTCACAAAACAATGAGACAGTGTCTGGTAATATATGATCAAATATATATTGAATTAAATAAAATGCACTTTTTCATAAGTGTGACCTTTTGAGAGTCCTTATGGAACAGGGAGAAGAGCACATAGTGGATCAGTATTCTAGTTCAGGAAGCATCAGTTAGTAGCAGGGGCTCCCAGGCAGGCCACTCTAGCCCTCTGCATCTCACAATTTGCACCATGGACAATAAACTTAACAAATTTATCTATTTTGCAAGATTGCTATAAGGACCAAGCAAGATGATTATAAGGATCAAATGATAACAGTTGTAGAAATGTATATAATATGGGAAATTATATTAGGCCAAATCTTGATGAGTTTTTAGTTGGGCAAGATCTCCCAAATATTGAAGCCAGAAAAGCCAAGAATTGTGAGCTGGAATGGTGGCAGACTCTTGACTCATATGGTCATAGAAATATGATTCTCTCAAGTATGCAACCTTCCTTAACAGGGTCTCAGAAGTTCTCATAATGAGGCTCAGTAGTGGTCTACAGTTGGAGACCTAAAGGCTTAATTGTGTACATGACTGTCTCCTGGCTGCTCTGCAGAAGATACCCTTGAAGGCCATTTTCCATTGAGTGAAAATAAAAGTTGCTTCTCGTCCTATATCATATATATATATATATATATATATATATATATATATATATATATACATACATATATATATACATACATATATATACATTACACACATATATACATATACATACATACATATACATATATATATGTATATATATATGATTGATTTCAGAGATGGAGAGGGAGAGAGAGAGAGAAACATAGAAACATCAATGATGAGAGAGAATCACCAATTGGCTGCATCCTGCACACCCCAACCAGGGATCGAACCAACAACCTAGCATGTGCCCTGGATTGGAATGGAACCTGTTCGTGGGCCGATACACTATCCACTGGACCAAACCAGCTAGGGCATCTTCCTGTATATTTTTAAAATGGAATGATGTTGCAAAGTGGGCCAGGGGCATATTCAGAAGTTTTACCCTTCATACGTGTTGTGAAAGCTATGTGCTAGTCCAAAAGTAATTTCTGTGATTACACTATGACTGACTTAAGGGCATCAGGCTTAGTGACCAAGCTATTTTTCTGTGGCACTCAAGCAAGAATTTTTTTCTTATGTTTTTAAATGTTGAAAATAATCAGAAAATACTTCATGATGTGAAAATTATATGGCTTAATTTTCAATCTCCAGAAGTAAAGTTTTATTGGATGAGAGTCCTACTCATTTGCTTAAGTATTGCCTATGACTGTTTTTATATGCCAACAGCAGAGTTGAGTAATTGCAACAAAGACTGCAAATTCAAAGAAACTGAAAATATTGGCTATCTGGCCCTTTATAGCACAAATTTGCCAGTCCTTGATCCTCAGTGTGAACAGGTTGGTGAATGTATAGAAAGATAGGTTCCTGTCACTTCTGGGAATGTTTATAAAGTGCAACATTTTTTAAAAATTTATCTTTATTGTTAAAAGTACTACAGATACCCCTTTTATTCTCCCATTGACCTCTGACACCCTGTTTCCAACCAACCCCTAGGCTTTCAATACACTATTGTCTGTTCATTGGTTATGCATATTTGCATGTAAGTTCTTTGGTTAATCTTTTCCACCACTCAAATTTCCTTAGTCTGTTACATGCTCCAATGTCTCTGGATCTATTTTGTTTATCCATTTATTTTGTTCATTAGATTCCACATATGAGTAAGATCCTGTAATACTTGTCTTTCTCTGATGGCTTATTTCACTTAGCATAATACTCTCCAGATCCCCCATGCTTCTTCATAGAAGAGATTCTTCTTTTTTACAACTTCATAGTATTCCATTATGTAAATGTACCACATCTTTTTTATCCATTCATCTCCTGAGAGACACTTGGGCTGTTTCCAGATGTTAGCTATTGTAAATTGTGCAGCTATGAACATAGGCATGTATATATTCTTTCTGATTAATGTTGTAGAATTTTTAGGATATATTCCTAGACCACCAACTTACACCATACACAAGAATTAAATCAAAATGGATAAATGTAAGCTGTAAAACCATAAAAATCCTAGAAGATACCATAGCAAAACCTCAGACATCTCTCATAGCAATATGTTTGCCAACACATCTCCCAGGGCAAATGAAATAAAGAAAAATATAAACAAATGGGATTCCATCAAAATAAAAAGCTTCTGCAGAGAAAAAAAAATACCCAAAAAACCATCAACAAAATGAAAAGAGAGTCCACTGTAAGAGAAAACATATTTTCCAATGAGACATCTGTAAGGGTTTAATTTCCAAAATATATAAATAACTCATACAACTTAATCCAATTTGAAAATGTGCAAATAACCTAAATAGACACTTCTCCAAAAAGAACATACAGATGGCCAAGCGATATATGAAAAAAAACTCAAAGTTACTAATCATCAGAGAGACGCAAATTAAAATGGCACCTGCCAGAATGGCTGCTATCAACAAATAAACAAATGGAAACCCTAGTACACTGTTGATGGGAATGCAGACTGGTGCAGCCACTCTGGAAAACAGTATGGAGCTTCCTCAAAAAATTATAAATGGAAGTGAAGTATCTTTAGGGGGCATTTGGACAATAGATATCAAGAGGCTGGACATATTCAAGAAATCTGCCCGTGAAGATACCTCTATCAGGTATTTCTGCCGCAAGTGGTTCTCAGCCAGGACACATTCTCAGAAACAGTGTTCTCTGGTGTCTCTGAGGCCATCTCTATTGAAACTCTTTTTCTGTGATGTGTTGCTGATGTTTCTTGACTTAAATAGGATTCCCAGGTCTTTCCTGGTGTAGGTAAAGGAGCTTCTGTAGGAACTGTTCTTTCAGCACCATAACCCACCAACTGGGAGTCTCAAATGCAGTTTATACACCTGAATGCAGACTGTAACTGATGGATCCTTCAAAGAGCAACTTCTTACAACCCTCAGAATTCCCTGTTTTAAATAGCAGTGTTACTAGTCTAAAGTCTGTGTGCCTGGTGCTTCCAAAGGTCAAACAAAATTCAAAATTTCAGGTTTAGAAGTAGGAAAGGTTTAATGATCAGGAAGGTGTCAACCAAAAAGATAGGAACCCTAGTGGTACATCAAATCCATCCTATGGAAGTATAGAGTTCAGGCTTCTTTTATGTCAGGGGGAGGCAAAACGGGAGGGGCAAAAAGTAATTGACCACCACAAAAATCTGAGCACCAGCAGGGGTCCCAGGAAGATTGTGCTAGTTGATGCGAGTCTGGTTATGAGGTTCATGCCAATCTTTGATAAACACTACATACTGCCCTTATCTTCTCAAGCTGCAAGCAGAATTACCAAGTCTATATGCCAGACTAAGCAGAAGCTAGTAACCTGAAGCAATGGGAACAAAGCAGGCTTGAACAATTGATTGCAAGTCACATAATTTGGAGATTTTCCTAACACACTAGAATGCTTAAACCGGTTCTAGATGATTTTTCTTTTCTATGAAGAGGATGCTTTGATTCCTTAGGGAAACAAATACTTACAGTTTTGCAGTCAAGAATCTGCATATAGTTCCAATGGTATATCATCCTGCTTTGACTTCATAGTTTTTAAACCGAAACACTCTGCTTTAAATTTTAACACGAATTACAATGAGCTGAAATTTTGTGCCATATGTCAAGAAGGACCAAAACTCTGGACTGTGGTAAGCAAATTAATGAATCCAACTGCTCCCTATTGCTGTTTCTAAATCTGAAGCAAACTGATATTTTAGCAAATGCTTCTATTTCTGTTAAAGGTAAGGGTTGAGGATGGCCAGGAAAAAAAAAAGAGAGAAAGTCATTGACTAAGTCATAGTTCTATATGTTCCTACCATTTTGTGCCAAACAGCTTTTAGTTCCACTTCACAGAGATTGACAAGGTAGGGATTGCAAAAGTGAGATGAGGTAGGTGGTTTCGTGTGGTTACAGAAATAGCAGTTAATTCCCCTATTTAAAAAATCCTCTGGGTCTTCCATATGTAAGCATTTTGCTATATATAGCTGATGACTCAGTCATTGTGGTATATGGACTCCCAACTTCGTGGAGAAAACCAACAAATACTAGTAAATAGCAAATGAAAATATATCTTAAATATATAACCCTATTACATAGGATCAGCTCAGGCATGGATCTCATAAAGCCATCTTTGAAGGATAAGAGAAACCGAGAAGCAAAGTGGTGTTGAAGGTAAAGAAGATGACATACAAAAAACCAGAGGCAAGAGATAGTTTCGCTGGTTCCTGGAACTGTAAATAGTTCCCCATGAGCAGAGGGGAAGAACAAAGAGTGTGGGAAATCAAGTAGGCATTATATGTGTTTGTAAGTACATAGACACAATTTTCAACACGTAAAATATTTTGTTAAATAAAAATATGTATATGGAAAGTCTAGAAAAGGTAGTTCAAAGGAAAGAAGAAGGCACATAATATATCTATCTGATGCCTGTTAAGCTCTCAATTAATGTTAGCTATTAGAGTAAGAGAAATCCTAAGTTTAGTTTTTCTGACATGGATACTTTATTCTCTGATTTGAGCAAGAACAAAGGACAGAAGCTGGGTGGGTCAAGAAGGAATTTAGTGTAATGGCTAAGAGCCAGATAGACTTGAATTCAAATCCAGATGTTAAATATCAGCTTTATGCCCATAAGCAAGTTTAAGCCTATTGCTTCACCTGTAAAATGGAGATAGTTCACTTGATTCACAAAGCTATGATGAGGGTGGAATACAATAATATATATGAAATATAGCACAAATGGAGTGGCACAGAAAAAAACATTTAAAAAAGGTTTCTTAGCCCAGCTTTGTGTAGCTTGATCTATGAACCAGGAGATCACAGTTTGATTCCTGGTCAGGGCACATGCCCAGGTTGTGGGCTCAATCCCCAGTGTGGGGCATGCAGGAGGCAGCCGATTAATGATTCTCTCTCATCATTGGTGTTTCTACTTCTCTTTCCCTTTCTCTCTGAAGTCAATAAAAATATATTTAAAAATAATTTTTAAAAAAAGTTTCCTTGGACCACTACAAAAGGACACACAGGACATGTGGCAGAAATTGAGGAACATCGCCAGAAGATGTATGGTGATAAGGATAATTATCGCAGGAGCATGAACTGGTCTTGCTGTGGGTGGGTCTGTTTGTGAAGAATAATCTGCTGGATGAGTAGGCAGCCAGCCAAGATGGCTTGATCCTCTGCATTGGTTAGAGCCAGGAACTCTGAGTGTGAGGAGAATGTGAATTGCCTACTTACTGTAAATTAATTATTATTATTCACTCAAAGAGGGAAAATGCTTGGTCAGAATTAATCACCTTAAAAGAAAACATAGTTATTTTAAAGTCATTGCATTTGAATATGGTGATTAGACATTTGTCACTTTTATAACTCTTTGTGGGGCAGAGTGACTGTTGTACAATGGAGAGAGATTTACATATAATTTTGACTGTGCCCTTTTTTTCTTTTTCCATATTTATTAAATACTAATATAATATTTGTTGCATGTTTCCACCTTACAGATAAGGAAATAGGCTTTGAGTCTAAAGTGACTTATAGGAAAATAGTGCTTAAAATTCAGATTTTTCTGACTCTAACCAGCGATTATCAATTCTGGTTGCATATTAGAATAACTTGAAGAACTTCTTTGAACTATCATCAGCCATGGTCTAGCCCTAGCAATTTTATGGAAGTGTTCAGAAATAAACAACTTGTAAGTATAAAATCCATTGGTCAAAAGCAACCATCTTTTTTGAGGTTTGCCAAGTATATGATTTAAAACAAGTTTAAATATGGTGCTCTCACGGAGGAGTCAAACTGGACAATAAATGGACACCCCTCCCCCTGCCCCACTCCGCTTTATGCATTTTACATTTCAAAAGCAGGTCTGAAAGCTGGGAGAATGAATCCAGCCATTTATGCTGCACTGGGGAGAATAGATTGTCCCTCTTGACCTTTGTGATGAGTCACTGACAGCCTTAAAGTGATGACTTTCCAGCCTCCTCAGAGAACAAATCCCTCCAAACATTCTAAATAATCAGAATATTATCTAACATTTGAATGAACTTGGTCTACATCTCTTAACCAGTTGACCTTGAAGGCTTACTTCTCCAAAGGAAAAAATGAACCCATTTCTCCCTTCCTCTCGCTTTTATTTATTTATTTATTTTTATGGCACAAAAGAGGCAAGAATTTTGAAAAGTGGTCTTGTGTTATTCTGTGAAATTGCAATGATCACACACTCTGTGGTGTCTTGCAATCACTCTCTCCCTCCCTGAATGACACATTCATTCACGTCATGTGCTGGCCATGGAGCAAAGATGGAACAAAAGCTGAGTCAAAGCTCTTCCTCATTTGCGTGTTCCTATGCCTGCTGAGTGGAAGAAACGATACACTTATTCCACTTCTTAAAACCCCCAGAGCAATGAGTCTTAACTTTGGGCTCCTCTTGATCCTTTTAATTAACTAGCAAAAGGAAGTTCCCAGAAGAATTAAGATATATATGCTTCATATATGCATAATCCCTGGTCACAGACAATAGGGTGGTGAGGGCCTGGGGTAGGAGTTGGGGGCCGGCTATAAGGGGTCAATGGGAGAAAAGGGGGACATATGTAATACTTCCAATAATAAATATTTAAAAAAATAAATAAATGAAATAAAAAAATAAAATCAATAAGCATATTCCCTAGGATGAGGATAAAAATTAATTAATTAATTAATTAATTAAAAGTCAATGAAAAAAAAAGATGTATGTTTAAATATTTACCTATTTTGACCTCTAAAAGGTTCCATGAATTCATAATTAAGAAACTTGATACTATGGGCAAATATGGTTTAGCTATGGAGAATGGTCCCCATCGTAGATAACCAGATTTAAAGTGAATTCAAAGAAATTGGTAGATGCCCTAGCTCCCTGGTCAGCAAACTGTGGGTCTTGAGCCACATGTGGCTCTTTGGCCTCTTGAGTGTGGCTCTTCCACAAAATACCATAGCCTAGGCTAGTATTGTTTTCAAGAAGTGGCGTTAGAAGGAGTTTAAGTTTAAGAAACTTGGCTCTCAAAAGAAATTTCAGTTGTTGTACTGTTGATATTTGGCTCTGTTGACTAATGAGTTTGCCAAACACTGCCCTAGCTGATTTGGCTCAGTGGCTAGAGAGTCAGCCTGTGGACTGTAGGTCCTAAATTTGATTCCCGTCAGGAGCACATGCTTGGGTTGCGGGCTTGATCCCCAATGGGGGTGCGTGCAGAGGACAGCCAATCAATGACTCTCTTTTATCATTGATGTTTCTCTCTCTCTCTCCCTCTTCATTCCTCTCTGAAATCAATAAAAACATGTTTTTAAAGAAAGAAATTGGTAGAAAACCAATTCAAAGCTAAACTATGTATCAACATCTTTTAAAAATGTTATTCTGATAAAGACAAAACAAAAGCAGAAAAAAGCCCTTTCCCTCAAAACAAAATAATAAAACAGTAAAAGAGCAACAAAAGCACCCCTGAGATATAATTTATTCCCCTGAGTGGAGTTCACAAATCGCCGTTTGTGTGCAAAGACTGCTTCTCTCAACCAGCTTCCTGGGTCAGTCTGACACTTCCCTTTTCTACCTCTAACATTTCTTGCTTTTTTTGTTCTTTTTTAAATTATTATCTCCCAGACAGTCAATCACAGATACCCAGGAAGGAGCTTCATCTGGCCACAAAGAGAGATGGAATAACATAAGGTCATAAAGGGCTCCAAAATGTCTCAGAAAATACTCCAGCAGGAATTGGCTAGAATGGGATTATAAATTGATGGCTTGAAAATGGGTCCCCTGAGATAGAAACACCCTGATAGCTGTGCCTTAGCCTCATTTTCTATTTTGAGTCAGAGAGATTTGTAAGAAATCCTGGGAAAGTGGGCATTGGGGAGGGAGGTAGGGTGTCTAACAGTGACAGAGAAACAGGAAGGACCCCTAGTCTGCCAATTAGAGGCCTTGGTTTGCAAATTCCAGGGCTAACATTTAAATACTTTATTTGCAAAGTGGGACAAGACTGCAGAATAATACCTCAAGTGAACTTGGTTCTACCTCTTTCTATCATCTCCACTTGTCTTTCTATAAACGGGACGGTGGCTGTGAATACTTGAGACATGCGATTCGGAAAAGTTTGCTTTCTGTCTCTAACATACTAAGATTTAAAGTGGGATAAGAATTTACATATTTCCTTATTAATTAATAATAGTAAAAGCTGGCATTTATTGAGCACGTACCAGATGCCACACATTGTTTGACAAGCTCCTGAAATCCTTATAATAACTCTATAAAATAAGTACTATTGTCTCCACTTAGGCACAGAGAGGATAAGTCCCATGTGCAAGGTCACAGATCTCAGGGAGGAAAAACGTAGTAGATCTGGGTAGAACTTGAACTCACAGAGTCTACTGCAAATCTGATATTCTTAACTATTACATTCTATTTCCCCTGAAGCCGTGCCTAAAGGAATTTCCTCCTTGCTCCTTATGCTCTGAGCAATTTAATGTAATCCAACCTTGTTAAAATATAACTTTGAAAAATAAGTAAAATCATGACTTCATATAAGTATGAACACAGGTCAAAGATTTTTATCAACTCCATGAGGAAATCAGAGATGTGTTAAACAACAAAAGACATTTATGTATCAGGGTGTTGAAATGAATGTGAAGTGGAGGCAAACCTGGACTCTTCCACAGAGAGAAGGGGACAAAAGTCTGTTGGATCGCCAATGGATAGAATCTGCACATCTGTAGACAAAAATGATTTTACATTGTTATCAATTATTCACGACCCACAGAACTGTAGCTCCCATAGAATCAGAGGGAGATAGCAATAGAAGGCTGTGTTCTGGACAATGTAGTTTTCAATGAAGCACAGGATCGTCCCTCTAATGTTTAAATTTACTCCTGCTTCTTAAAAGCAGAAAAATGTATTCATGATAGGTATAAAAGGCATTTGGGGAGGTAGACAAATGAATAAAAAACATCTTACAAACTACCAAAGCAGAAATTTATAAATAATTTCGATAAGGTAGATTGTTAAAGAATATAAATCAGGGAAGCAGAGATTTATTCATCTCTGGGAACCTGTTAGAACTTCTACAGGTATTTATTGGAGACAATCTAGCTGGCAGAGGGGACTGGGGACTGGAGGCTGTCCTGAAGCTGCTTAAAGATAATGCTTTACATACAATTAAGAAAAGTAGACCATCTCTATTTAAAAATGCCATGACCTTAGAGAGACCATTAAAGCCTCCCACAGTTATCTCAGGTAACTTCATTTGAAATATAGAAAAATTCCTTAGAAGAAAAGGTATTTTTACTGGCCTGGAGGTGGTAGGAAACTGTAGAAGTGCTATCCAGACAGAGGGGCATCTTGATCCAAGGCATAGAGACCATGGAAAGGGAAGGGACACGCAATGGGAATGCTGAGAAGAGGAAGTAAGAGGAAGAGTCTGCCTCAAAACCAAGTGCTCCCTCTGCCTTTGCTGGTCACCTCCTAAGCTCTGTTTCCTTTCACAAGGACCCTTGACAGCAGGATCCTCTCTTAAACCCAGAGCCATGGTCCCAGCATAAAAATAGATACTCAATATATAGTTCCTGAATGAGCTAAAGTATGGAAAGAAGAAGGAAGGGAGGGAGGGAAGGAGGGAAACAAGAAAGGAGGGGGAAGGAAGGAAGGAAGGAAGGAAGGAAGGAAGGAAGGAAGGAAGGAAGGAAGGAAGGAAGGAAGGAAGGAAGGACTGAATTTTATGTAAGCATTTTGCTCCCACAAATAAATTTCCCAAGCTTTACTGCTTCAGGAAAGAGCTAACCACAAAATCCACCCTTCCTGGATGACTCATTTAAGCCCTGCCTCCACTTTGCCTCATGATTCCCATCTACTTCCCTTTATAAAACCACAGGTCCCCATATTTTTCTTTGAGATATCTTTCATTAATGGCCATTTTTCTTATTGCAATAGTCAGAATAAAATCATCCCTTTAGCTGTCCTGTGTATTTTGTCTTTCACTGTTAGAAAGACAGTAGTTCAGGATCTGATTTCTGAGTGTGAGAACCCTTCTGTGGGTCTGTGGGTTAATACAGGATGAAGGAATGTAGGCCTTTAATTTTTTTTAACTGCATCCTTTTTATATACATGAAAGAGCAGAGACCATGGTCTGTAAAAGCCTCAGATTATAACATGACCAAGAAAGAACTATTGCTGGCGGCTCTGGGTATTTGCATCGTTGTCTTTGGGACACAGGGTGAATTCAGGGACTTGCTTGAATTCCTCGTTTTGCCATCAGAACTTATAATGAAGGGTGTTTTTCCTTTTCCTCTTGGATAATGGACTGAGGATAGGGTAGGGGGAGAGGGAGATGTGACTTGATTAAATTATAACATCAACAGAAAGACCAGTTTTGGGTAACAAAGAGGCATGCATTTTTATTTATTCAAAGAAGGTATTTATGTGGCTAAAGTTGCATGCAAGCTACAAAGCTAACTTTGATCTGCTTAAGGAAAAAAACAAAATCAGAGAATCTTCTGGAAGGATATGGTGTAATTGAATATTTAAAGAAAAAGTTGAAGTATAAGTGTAGCTCTGAGATGTACAAGGTAGAAAATCAATGGGCAGTGATGAATGAGTTCCTACTCCATTCTACCTCACTGTTCCTCAGCTAAAGAATCAAATTCCAGAGAGAGAACATCTGATTGGTAGGAATTGGACCACATGCTCACCTCCTTGGCTAGGGAAGGTCTTAATGAGTTGATTGACAGTTTTACCAAGACTGTAGCCAAAGTGGAAGGAATTGAATTATAAAGCAAAATAGAAGGGAGAGAGGAAAGACTGTTAAGGAGGACTCAAAGATTTAAAGCAGACAAAACAGTAACTTTATGTGGAATTACCATATGACCCAGATATTTCACTCCTAAAGTATTGAACCCCAGAGAAATGAAAAAATACATTCACGTAAGAACTTGTAAGTGAATATTCATAGTGGCATTCTTCATAATAACCATAAAGTACAAACAACCCAAATGTCCATCAGCTAATGAATTACAATAGAATATTACTCAACTACAAAAAACAATGAAGTACTGATACATCCTACAACATGATTAACCTTGAAAACCTTATGTGAAGTGCGAGAAGACAGCCCCAGAGGACCATTTATTGTATGGTTCCACTTTTATGAAATGTCCACAATAGGCAAATCCATAGAGACAGGAAGTAGCTTAAATATATTAGTGATTACTTTGGGCTGAGGAGACTAGGAAGTGAGAAAGAAGGGTGATGGGGATTGGTAATAGATACTAGTTTCTTTTAGAGGCAAAACAAAACCCCACTGTTTTAAATTATTTTGTGGTGATGTTTGCACGACCCTGTGAATAGACTAAAAACATACTTTAATTGTATGAGAATTAATCTCAACAAGGCTGTTTTTTTAAAAGGAGAAGCAGTGTTTCCATTACAATACAGCTTTTCCATTGCAATGATGGAATTTCTTCTCACTGACTTTACTATTTTTGCTTATAGAGTAGGTAGAGGCTATTAGAGTGGTTCTTAAGAGATAGCAAAGATGTCACTCATCTGACATGGTTTTGAAATGTAAATTATGATTTGGGATTAGGGCATTATTTTCTGACACAAACAGCTATCACCGGTGTGATGCCTTAGTCAGCTTGACCAATTATCACAAATAAGCATGAATTATTCTGTTAGTTTCTTCCAAATATCTCAGCCCAACTAAAACTGTCTGGAATGAAACTCACATGAGGTGACATGAAATACGGCAAAGAATGCAGGCTGAGAAGTGGGAGATCTGAATGACTGCCATTGGTGGCCTTTGATGTACACAGTACTTAGAAAAGGCTATGGGAAATTTGCTTCCCTTGTCTAGGCCTCAATTTCTGATACAGAAAAGGAGAGAGATGCAATAGATTAGTGGGTCCCAAGGTCTGGTTTCTCCTTAAGGCTGTGATTTAATATTTCCTCAGAACAAATTAATCTAAGCACAAAAGTGAGCCAACATAAAATTTCTGGGAAAATAGCATAAGTATTATATATATATATATATATATACATATATATATATATATATATATATAATACTATATATATATAATAATATATATATATATATATATGAATTACTGCAATCTGGCAAATGATGCATGATGCCTTCCCTTATAATCTGGTTATTGATAACAAGGGGTGGGAGAATCCATTGGCTATAAACACCTTATTTTGTAAAGCTATCTTTTCCCCCATTTATTTGGTTGATTGATGACATTAAGTTTCTAAATTAGAATGATGTCAGTAAACAAATATCATGTGTTACATGCTTATTATATGCCAGTTCTGACAAATAAAGGGAATGTTCAGGAAGGTGTTGTGACCAGCTTTAGTGGCTGGAGAAGGTCTACCTGAATAACTGAGATTCAGTAGGGTGAGAGTCAAGAGGAGCTTCCTGCAGGTGAAATGGCATCTGCAAAGGCCTATACTTGAAACTGAGCACGGAGCTCCTTTTAGGAACAAACATATCCCATGTGGTGGGAACATGAGAGGGAATTACACCACCTCACATCTCACATGTGCTAGATGCTTTGTTTCTTTCACTCCAGCCACAGGAAAGCTCTATGGGGTCAATATTATTATTCCATTTTACAAATGAGGACTGTTATTACAGAGCTAGTCCCAGGGAAAGCCTGGTGGACACACCAGTTTGCTTCCAGAGCCAGTATGCTAAGCCACTACCCAATACTGCCTGCCGACTGCACACCAGTCCCTCAGCTTCTCCAAATCATCGCCATCTCTTGATTTTTCTTGGCCTCAGATAGGATGACGGGCTGGTTTAACAATAGATTACTTGCTCTGTGATCCTGGTTAGGAAGCCTATTGTTAAAGTAAATAAGATACTTGAAAGCATAGCCAAAGCTATTAAAATGTTATAAAGCCAATTTTACCCAAGATTCTGCACTGAGGATGAATGTCAAAAGGACTTGTTATGAAATCATATCTTTTAGAACGTCCATGTAATTTCTTTCCCCTTAACACAGAGTTGAGAAAGGTAAAAATAACAATGTTTTATTTTTACTGGGAAAACAACAGTTTTATTTGGAACAATGATTGAATACTCTTTGGTCAGTTTTTGCCCCCACACTATGATTTGATGCAGAAAGGGCAAAAAGTCAATTTTCACTACATTGTAAGAAGCGTGCTTTACATGGTGTTGCCTCTCATGGTTCCATGTGTGCTGCCCATAATAGAGTAAATCTCTAATAATAAACAGCACTTCTCCCATTGTTAATGCTCTTTCAAGAAATCTTATTTGATAGCTTAAAAGGTAATACAATACAAGAATTACACCCTACCCCATTCCAATGTCAACAGAGGGACTAAATGACTCAAACACTTTAATTCCAGTGCAGACTTTGAAAGAAGCCTTCTTGTTAATGTCTGAGTTGATTATCTTGCCATTGGAAAGTTGAAAAAAGAAGAAACAAAAATAAAGACGATGTTTATCCATGATGTCTGAGGGCTGGACCTACATGTTGGATGAAATTGTTATTCTTTTGACCTGTTCCTAAGAGACATTTTAGGTTGGCGTCCTAACAGCTAAGACTCCCTATCATATGCTCTTAAATATAATGCTCAGTGGAAAAGAGAAACATTTGGGAAGTTAGAGGCTTAAAAATCAAAGTGGTTTCAACACTCCAGCAAAGATATGGCTTGTTCTTTCAAAGATTTCACTGCATTTTTTTTTGGTTTTCATTTCTCTGTGCTAGCGTTATGACTAAAAGAGATTGAAGTTGTTAAAAAAAAATCAACCAAGTAAATTTAAAGATCTAATTGGCTTTATTGAGCAATTCATGAATCTGGCAGCATCCCCTCTGGCAAGGGCTCTAAATTAGTTGCACAAAATGGAAGGTTTTGCCTGAAATAATCCACTCTTTTAAGTTCTTAGTCCCATCCTCTTAGGTTTGGTTAGGAGTCTGGAAAAATGATTTAGGATGACCAACTGTCCCTGTTTGCCCGGGACGGAAGAGTTTTCTGGGAAAAAGGGATTCTAGTGCTAAACTTCGAACAGCTGGTCACCCTAGGATTTTTTTTTAATTGTTATTGTTTGTGGCCTAGTTATAGATCTTCACTTACGCAAACCAGACAGGACCCATCCCTTGTATACCTAGTCATAATCTCCTGCCAGCCAAAGCACATATAATTTCCAAAAGCTTCCTATTTGTTCTGATAATCAGACAGGTTTAGTAGATGTTAGGAGCCAGGAGATAAGAGTGGAAACACCCGGAGATCTGCCTCTGCCTACAGGCTTTCTGTAGTTTCAATCACATAGTCAGCCTCTGGCTATGTCCTCAGCAGGCCATAACCTCCCCATGTATTCCAGTGGGTAAGGCTATTGTTTCCCCTCTCAGGAGCCAGGAGATAAGAGATACAGCAAGGGTCGTGGA
>PVJN01037759.1:0-20722 GCA_004026805.1 Lasiurus borealis | reverse complement strand
TCAAAACCATAAAAATCTTGATTTCTAGTTAGGTAGAGATTTATCATTATTTGTGAGATATGTCCAGTATGGTTTCACTTTAAAACCACAAATAAAGTTTTAACAATGGGCATTTTTCTTGTTGAGAGGTCTGTGGTCAGACTAAACACCTCACTGAAACTGATTAGGTGCCGAGGTTTTCAAATTCAATATTCAGCAAATATAGAGCATTTGTTTGTCCATAAGATAGAATTAAGAACATCAGAGCTAATGCAACTCTCCTGCCCCTCCTTTCTAATGACATGCTAATCGGACATAACCGCTTCTGGTCTTGGGCCCAGCCATATATGAGACCGAGGCAGAGTAAATTGCATACAATTAATCTTTTGAGAATCTAGGTGACATTGCTTTAGGATTTTACATCAGCAAGACCTTCATTTGCTAGTACCCAAGCAATAGAAGTTTTATATGCTATTAAATGCTTTATTTCTCTTTCCTCATTCCCAACTATCATGAATCCAGAAAAACAAGCACTTGGTCATTCTGTGAAAACTAACACTGAACAGTTAATTATACAACAGCCAGACTGTCCATTGTGTATTCATTCCTGTAATGGGTCACTGAAAGATGAATTAGCATGTTTAATTTGAAATCTTGTTAAATAGAAATGGGATTGTTTTAGCAGTTGCACAATTTGAGTAGTAACTATCACACTTCATGGAAGAGCTGACTCTAAACAATACAAGGTCTGAATAATGAGGTGACCATTCTATAAATAATCCACATGGGCTAGTTACCTCTACTGATGAGATGTATTTGATAGTTTCTAAAATCTACTTTCCTTTTATAAACACAGTCTCCTCATAATTCTGGGGAAGGTATTTGCTTTCTTAGAACTGAATTCTCTTTCTTCCAATGATAGGCCTAAAATAAACAATGCAGAAGTCATTGAATTGTTTCTGTAGCATTTTCATGCTGAAAGGAACCTCCAGGACCTGGAAAATATTATACTAAGCGAAATAGGCCAGTCAGGGAAAGACAATATCACATGGCCTCACTTATATGTGGAGCCTAATGAACAAAATAAACAAAAAAGGTCTAGAGAGATTAAATCATTCAACAGACTGGCATATTTTAGAGGGAAGGGAAGGTGCAGGAAGAGATTAAGCAATGAATTTACATGCATATATGCACAGCCCATAGACAGACAATATATAGAGTGCAGGGAAGGCCTGGGGAGGGGACAAGAACGGGGTGAAGTGGGTCGATAGGAGTGGAAAAGGGGCATCTGTAATACTTTCAACAATAAAGATAAATTTTTTTAAAGAAACATTTTATTTTAGGATTAAAAAAAGAAAGGGACTTCCAGAGGTCATCAGTCAGGATTCTAATACTGAATATTGCTATATAGTGATCTGCATTAAGAAAGCTTTTAAAGATCCCTCGGGTGGGTCAAAAAATAGCTAATATTGGCCTGATTCACAGAAGAGCATTATACATATGTCAAAATAGCCACCTTCATCAAGGGAGACATCTATCAGGGTTAAGTGCTAGTAGTGGCTAAAAACAAACAACAACAATAACAAAGCTTATTTTCTCAAAGAAAAGGCTAGTAGAGTAAGGAAATGGCCAAGCCTCTTGGTACTCTTTTGTTTAGGTGTACATTTGAACGCTTATCAAAAAGGAAACATTGTCTTGTCAAAGGCCACTGCAGGGGAAACCGGAGGTGGCTGTAAGCAAGCTGATCACAACTCCTTTAACAAGTCCTTTCAAATAGCTTCAGAGCTCAGAGGGGAGGATGTTGTTTCAAACAAGATTTGATTCCATCAAGTTAGTGAAGGGCAGATGGCAAAACATAAGAATAATATTGACAGACCTGCTTTTTAAGTGATATCTTTTCCTGCTAATCAGCTGAGTTTGTTAGAGCTGACAATCTTATTTCTCCAACTCCATTAAACTGTGAAAGAGTACAAAGGACAGGAATTTCATTATAATTTCAATATTCTAAGACAATTAATCACATTGCTGTTTTATAAGGAAAGTAATCCTCTACAATCATGAGTTCTCCGAATGATTGGGTTTGAGGCACTACTCTAAGAATCTAGAAACCCCAGCTAAAAAGAAGAGCTTAAATTCTTATCTGGATTATTTGGGCCTTTAAGCCTTTCAGTTGAATTATACAGAAAACTTAAAAGATACAGCTACAGCTATCTATATAGTGAGGAAAATGACCTGCCCTGACAATTGTCCCAAGTATCTACTGGATTTTGTGTATTAAAGTTACATTTTTGCCAAATAATATTTCTGTAAGGTTACATAAAAACTTGGCCAACCACAGGTGCCTTAAGGATTGGGAACTGGATGGAAATAAGGTTAGAGAGAGTTTGTTGTTGTTGTTTACCACAGACCCTCATGCCAATTTTCAAATTGTGCTTGTTCTTCTTCCTATGACTTCATTTGAAAGTATTTAACTTCAAAAACAGAAAGCACCTCTGTGTTATCTCTTATAAGGTCAGATGCTCAGTCTGGGTTACAGAGATGGAAAGCTCTGA
This sequence comes from Lasiurus borealis, assembly GCA_004026805.1. Taxonomy (NCBI): domain Eukaryota; kingdom Metazoa; phylum Chordata; class Mammalia; order Chiroptera; family Vespertilionidae; genus Lasiurus; species Lasiurus borealis. The sequence goes on along the minus strand of PVJN01037759.1, from coordinate 18,191 downwards.
CTACTGGCTTCTCCAAGCCTCTTTACAATACTTGACTTTGGAAATGGGAATTTAGACATTGAGAACTTTTGATGAGCAGCTGAGTACACTAATCAATTAGAAAAGTCTTCAGGTCACCTTTCCTCTTCCTTCTGTAAGACCAAGAGACAAAAGTACAGTAACTCCCTGCAGTGCCTCCTTGGCTTTGCAACATTCCCACAGTGAGCACCTAATCTACAGGTTAATGTGCAGTCTACATATCTGCCATAAATCTAGGGCATTTAAGGTAAGGAATTCCTAGGTTGGTTGATATTTGGCAGAGTAATTTTTTCTTCCTCTCCCTTAACCTGTTCAGATAATTATCCCAAACTTGTTTGTATATACAACCTTTAAAAAGTGTTATTTCTTAAAATTATCAACCTAAAGAAATTTCCATAGCAGAATCAAGAAATCCCAAATAGAAGAAACCAGATCAGCTTGAAAGAAAATAAAAATGAGAGTAAGGAAGAACAGAGAGTAGCATATTCTGTAATTTTTATTATAAAACAGTTCAAACCTTTTACATGCTATATGACATTCAATGTCATATATGTTCATTTCAAGCAAACCTTTTTAAAAATATACATACTGTATATATTTACATTCAAGTTTGAGTAACTGGAATCAAGGTTTGGTTCAGATTCTAATCTTTACCCACCTTGAGGCTTTGTTCAGCTACTAACTAAACAGCGATTGTATCTTCACTCAGGCACATGGAGAGGTAGGAAACTGCTTCTTAAAGAAAAACAAACTGGAGTGCAAATGTGAAAATCATCATTGAAGCAGCTTAACTACATCAGGGAAGCTCTAACTAGCTTTGGTCATCTCAAGAAGCTGAATACAGGTAGCCTTGTCCTTTTAAGTTAAAACCAGAAAAACTTTGGGTAAACGCTCTTTGGAGCAGCACATCAGGGGGTTGCCAGAGCTCTGCAACTACTGCCCTGCCACTCTGCACCCAGGAATCGCAGAAGGCAGTGTAGCAGCAGGGCTGGGCTGGCAGCGAGGCACCTTTTCCCTGATAAGACACAGATAATACACATAAGAGTGGCTGAAGAGACCTCAGATTAGTATCTGTACACCCACAGCCTGGAACTCCGAAGCCAACTAAGATACTTCCTTTCCCAAGTAAAAACCCCTCTTTCTGCCCAGGCCCACTTCCATGCCAAGCCAAACTGAGCTAGTAAGTCTAGACAGGGATGGGCTGGCCTATGACTTCTGCAGGCCAAGTGTCCTCAGCCTCAAGACTAAACCTCAGGAGGGCTCCTGGGCCTTCGAAGGGCTCCCCAGGTTCTTGCGTGAGAGGGTAAGTTGGAGGGAAGCCACAGAGGGGGCCGAGGGCAAAAGCCCTTCTCTTTCTCTTTTCTTCTGTTTCATCCTGCGGTTCTGGAACCAGATTTTGACCTGGGTGTCATTCAGCTGCAAGGAGTTGGCTATCTCGATGCGTCGGGCTCGGGTTAAGTACTTATTGAAATGAAACTCCTTCTCCAGCTCTGTCAGTTGCTTGGTGCTGAAATTCGTGCGGATCGCGCTAGAGGGGCTAGCGGCTCCATACTCGGTGGGTTTGCCTGCAACATAAAGACAGATCGTCAACAGGGGCGAGAGGACAGGGAGACCCCACACCGGGGGAGCAGGTGAGAATCAAAGTCACAGCGCAGCCTTCCTGGGTCTTCCTGCGGACAGAGTTGTGCCTGGGGGGGTGGGGGGGGAGAATGCTCCAGGGAGAGAGCTCCTTCCTGCACTTTTCTCCATGCCTAGTGCACTTGGCGAGCGAGTGTTGGGAGCACGCTCCTTAGGATTCTCCGGCTTTAATAACACCTAGGAACGCGTTTCCTCTCCAGAGAACCCAAACCGCCGTCTAGAGGACCAGCTGCAAGGTGCTCCTAGCGCAATTCCGCGGAGGGGGGCGGGTTGGGGGGCTCTGTCCCCCACCCAGGAGCGTCCCTCCAAGACTCAAGTTCGTACTCACTTTTCTTAGGGGCGTTCCTCCTCACTTTCATCCACTCGAAGGTGCTGAGGGCGGCGGGGAGGCCGGAAGCCGGGGAGGCGGACTTGGGGCAGGCGCCGGGGGCCGGGGACGCAGTCTGGAAGGCCCCGGAGAGGCCATCGGCGGGCTCTTTGAGACTGGCCGGGAAGGGGCCGGGCTCGCCGAAGGCCGCGTAATCCACCTGGCCGCTGAGAAGCAAGGAGCTGCCGCCCGAGAACACGGCCGAGGCGGCGTAGTGGACGTGCGCCCCGCCGTCGTCGGCCGGCCGCCCGAGCGCGCACGGCAAGTCGTACGCGGGCCCGGGCCCCAAGAAGGCGAAGTCCGCGGCCCCCGCCGCGGCAGGTGCGGCGCCCGGCTCGTAGGCACCCTCCAGGGTGCAGGGCGCGTACGGCGGGGCGGCGGGGGGCGGCGCGGGGGTGGCTGGCGGCGAAGGCGCGGGGCGCGCGGCGGCCAGGGACAGGCAGCCCACGAAAGCGCCGTCGCCGCTGCCCAGCGGGAAGGCAGGCTGCAGGGCCACCGGCCGGGCATCGGCGCGGCGGAACTTGGGCGCGAAGCTGAGAAGGTCGCCACCGCCCCCGGCGCTGCCGCACGACACGTACTCGAGGTAGGAGCTCATGGTGCCGGCCCTCCCACCTGAGCGCGCGGCCCACCCAGCGCCGGGGCTGCGGGCGCACGGCACCGCCGGGCTCCGCGCTGCTCCTCCTCCCTCCTCTACCCGAGATGCCCTCGCGGAGCCATGGCGAGCGAGCCCGAGGTAAATAGTGGCCTAATATAGCGGCCCGGGTAGCCACGTGGCGCCGGCCGGCCAATGGGCGCCTTCCCCGCACGGCCCAGACCCACGCGCCTACCCCACCGCCAAGTTTGCCGAACCTGCGGGAGGCCGCCACCCAGTGGCCCCCCGCGGGGGGTAGAGCCGCGCGGCCCCGGGGGAAGGAAGGGCTGGGTGAGGCAGGCAGGACTGGCCGCTCGGGTGCGGGCGAGAGGATGGTGGGAGCGGGCGGGGTGGGGGCGAGAACTTTTCTGCGTCCTGGGTGCTGGCTAGTCGCTCAGGTGCAGATTGGGAGCGTCGCGGTGTGGAAGGGGTTAAAAGGGAGCGCGGAGCTTGGGCGGTGGAGATGCTCTTCGCCTTTCTCCAGGGAAGGTAGTTATTCCTCTTGCTCTCTTCTCTGAGACCTCTGCGTGTTTTTTGTTTTTTTTTCCTGGCACTAATGTTATTTCTCTCCTAAACCTGGAGCGGAAGTTTAATCTTCTCCCCCTCCTCCCTCTCCCCCCACCCCTCTTTCTCCGTCTCAAGGGACTAAACTTTATGCTGCAAGCGCTGGGTACCTGGGGAGGCACAGCATCCTCACTGTCAGACTAGACTCTCACGTTACTTCGCTGCGGTCCCTCCAGCTTCTTCACGCCTTCCATCCCATGGGGGCCTACGTGCCACTGTTGGGAGTGACAGCAGAGAAAGTTTCTGCCTTGTTCAGAAGTTTGGCTGATATCCCGCCCCCCCCCCCCTCCTCGGACTAGGTTGTCAAAAATAAAGAATCTGCCCATGGAACGGAGCGATGGTTGCGCTCCTAACTGAGAGAGGTTGGCACTATAGTGCTGGGCACGCTTTCTCCCAGGCACTTGGCTCAAGGGCGCAGAGGCTTCCCAGGGACGGGTCAGATCTCAAAGGCTTGGACAGGCTTGTACCTCGAGGCAATTAAAGCTTCTGTTCCATCAGATAAGTGCTGCGTCGTCTCTGGCAGTGAAATCTGAGGGCTTACGATGTTAATGGGCTCACGTCTTTCCCCTGATAATATGGTTTTGTTTACTGAGTGGAGAGAGACGGGAAATAAAAGTGCAGTTGGCACAGGAAATGAAGAGTAGAAGCGTTACGAAGACACGATTTACATTGAGAAACTTTCCGACTTCCTTGAATATTTCTCTTAATATTTCCCTCTTTGTGGCTGTAGGAAAAAATAACAAATTAGACAAATAGGTGGTGTTTACACACAGCAGTAGTGAAAGAGGGTGGTTTCCTAAAACTCTGGGAATAAAGAGTCTACTCTTGGCTTTTCAAGTGCCCTTGAGCACTTGATCTATTACAGCCTCTGAGTTATGGTGACGGAGGTTTTATTATTGTTTTACTGATCCACTTGTCATGAAAGAGCCATTGAGCCCTTGCCTAAAATTGCACTCTGAGGAAGTCTGGAATATAGGAGCCACCAGAGCCTAGGGAGCCAGCTCCTTTACCGGGATGTGAACTTGTGAATAAACAGAGCCACACCAAAAGTGTTACTGCTGGTGAGGCTGAAGTTGAGCCAAGGTGGGGGAGGGTTGAGCTATAATGCAGAGGGGGCAAATAGAGAGCAACTAGCACAAAGCTGAAGACGCCTGGGATTCCTGCACTGCTGGAGGGCTTGGATTTCATTGGGAAATAGAATCCTATGCTGAACTTGATCCCTTCAAACTTCCCCTCAAACTTGGTGTTGCTACTTCGGTTTTCTCCTGTAGCCAATCAAATGACAAAGGTCCTAAAAGGAAAGGTCTTTTAAAAGAAAAATAAGAACTTTCCTCTAGCACCCTGGTCAGGAAACGATAGAGCTCTTCAGAGCTAGCTCAAGCTTCAAAGGCAGATGCATTTCTTCACTGTCCTCCCTCTGCACTTTTAATGCAAAAGTATCAGCAAATCACATGCTGTGGAGTTCATAGAGGGTCCTTTGGCTAGACTCTCAACAGCCAGGTTTTAGCAACATAATGTCCCAGCTCTTACACTCCTCTCTCAAAACCATAAGGCCATCTTTCAAAAGGTACTCACCAAATGACAACTCATAGGCCTGGAGGCCCCAGGGGGCCGAAAATGAAGGGTGGCCTTATAAGCCTCTCTGAAGATGTCCAGCTGGCTGCAACCCAGGATATAGGACAGAAAACCTACCCTGACTGTCTGGCAAGTCTGACCAAAATCTATCAAATGTAGGGCCCTTTCTCTAAGGTTTCAGAAAAAAACAAGTAGCCTAGATGCCCTAGTAACCTTCACTGCAGCAAGGACCAGGTTTTTGCTGCTAAGAACTTGGGACAAAAGTTGGGTCCTTTCTATCACATTGAGTTTGATGCACTAATGAGCCATCCACACTATTTCACTGAAGCAAAATTTTGGAGATTGAACTTTCGCTGAGAGGAACGAGTATCCTAAAAACAGAATGAGATTTTTTTTTTAATTGAGTTTGTTTTGTTTTCACAGCTGTGGGTGAGGTTGTTCACTATTTGTTCAGACTCCCTGCTAATTGCATACAGGGGGATACATTCTGTTCATCCTTCCTTCTACCCCTTTAATCTCTCAGTCTTTGGCACATCCTACACTTTGGGATTCAGAATTGTCATCTCCACTCCTGAGATGTTCAGGTTAGCAGTCAAGACTCTGGTCATCTCAGCCTCAAATTCAACAAACATTTGCCAAGGGCGTACTAGCACAAAATATGTTAGAATATTTTGTTAGGGGAAAGTTAGGCTGAGGGGAAATATTCACAAGCCAAAGGACCAAAGGATTCATTCCTGGCACAGATCTTAGCTGTACTATAAATCTACTCCAGAAGAATCTGTGTCTATAGTTTCTAAGGAGAAATTGGAAAGTAATATTGAGGGCAGTGTATGTAGAAAGATGTGAATATAGGATATGGTTTGTGTTTTGTTTTTTAGAGAGATGAGGGGAGTAATGGGAGAGAGAGGGAGAAGAGTGGAAGAGGAAGAGAGGGGAGGGGAGAAATACATCAATCAGTTGCCCAGACTGGGATCAAACCCTCAACTCAGGTGTGTGCCCTGACTGGGAATGGAACCTTCAGCTTCCTGATGCATGAGACAACACTCCAATCAACTGAACCACACTGGCCAGAGAAATACAGGGTAATCTGAGTAACTTTAAAGTTTGTTTCCTACATGTTTACAGGGTATGGGAGAAATGCCTTACACATTTTATTGTTTGCTGAAGTCATGAATTCCCGAGGGTCACTTGCCCTGCTGGGTCCTGGTGTTGAGTTCTCAGCAGGAGGTATAGCAGAGGGTCCTGATTGCCAGGTTCTGTTTGATGTAGGAATGCTTTGAAATCTTTCCCATCCTGCTCACCACAGCAGCCACCCCTGCCCAACACACATGACTACTTTTCTCTCCCATTTCAACAAAGGACAAGCTTTTTTTCCGCACACAGAAGTGATGGAGGGTGGCAGTCTGGTCTTCACAGTTGTTTCTCAGAAGCCTCTTGGCAACCCTCTCCGCAAGCCCCACCCTGTTATTCCTTGGAGACACGTGAGCACATGCAAACTGTTGGCTTCATAGCCCCAAAGCATAGAAAGACGCTTGCTTTGGGGGGTAAACGGATGGGGACTTTTCCTAGTGTGGAGATAGGGATGAAAGAGATCCTAAGGACAGAAATTCTAAACCAATCAGGAGTCTGGTAACATGACCCTCCCCCTGGAAAGCAGTTTGGAGTTCTGTGCCATTCCCTGAGAGCTTTGTGAGTGAAAGGCTCATGAATCAAGCTCGTGCCTAGCACACAGTAGGACTTCAGTAAGTGTTTGCTGGACAGAAATGAAGAGTAGACAGAATGGTGTGTCTTCTCAATGACTAATACTAGTTAAAGTAGCCTTTGATTATTTGTTTTCGAAACCACTTCAGATGGGTAGGAATCACCATAGAATCTTGTTTAAAAATGCAGATCCCTTGGCCCACCCATAGAGATTTTATTCTTATAGGTCTGACTCAGCAGTCTTATTTTTTAATAAACCTTTTGGGGTTGGTTCTAAAGTAAGGTTTTTTGGAACCACACTTGGGAGAATTTCTGCTTTAGGAGCCGGGTTGAGGGAGCAGTGTGGGGAGAGAGAGTTTATTCTGTGAGAGGAGCTCTGGAACCAGCAAGGTGAGAACTCATGGCTCGTTGGAGTCTGAGTGAAGCTGAAAAGTGTCCAGTAGCGTGTTGGATAGTCGAAACAGAGAGGTCAATGTCAAGGTCAAATTTAAGTCTAATTGAGCTGAAGTTCCAGAAAATAACCTTAAGCCAGTAGGAGTTTCCCAAGTTTTGCTGTCAAAATAGTGCTTTGTAGATTGGACTCACCTCTGCTCCTTGCCACTCCCTAACTTGGCTTTGATGATGTAATGATCAAAGTGAAAGGGATTTGCCTCTCCTAATCTCCTAAGAGAAAATTTAGATTGGTTCTGAGGCCTTGGGAAGAGGGAAGGAGTGGGAATGGGGGTCTCAAGAGGGTGGAGCCAACCCTCATTTCATTCCACCTCTCCCAAGTTGTCTGGAATGAACATTTGAGCCTCAGGGATCCAGACAGGATGAAATGTCCCTTGGGCCTAAGCTGCAACTCTTTCTCTGGCTGAAGACGGACCTTTCACAGCACAAGAGGTCCATGTTAGAAGGCCCTGAGAAAGAAATGACATCAAACCCCTCATTTTAGAGAGAAACGGCAAAGCCATCCTGCAGAAATGAGGGAACCAACTTGGGTCTCTGACTGTCCCACATTCTGTTGCCTTTTCACAGTCTGCAACAAGCAGGGAGTAAGGCAGCCCCTCCTCTGCACTGTGGTGGTCTTGATGCTGAGCAAGTAGCACAGTGATCAAGGAGGCACCCTCGTTTCTGGAAGGCCACACAGCCAACGTGGCTGACTGGCAGGCCTACTGCCCTCCCTTTGCCAAACTTGAGCTACAACTGCAAGAGAGGGCAGCGATGGACCTGGGTCTCCACCTACTCCATCACCAAGCAAGTGTAAAGGATCCTCTCATTTCCCACTGAGCTTGATCAGCATCAGGGTCTTGGTAGGACAAAACAAGTAGTCTCCCAAGACTATTGTAGCTGAACAGAGCAAGTACAAATAAGGATAAGTGTGAACATACAAGTACACCCAGGTCAATTACACTTGTACTGATATTTTTTTCTTTTCATTTGTTTTTAAATAGGTAATAAATTTACTTTTACATGGTTCAAGCAGCAAAGGGAATGCAGTCTCCCAAACCCATCCCAACCATCTAGTTCCCCTTCACACCAATTTTATGAATTTCTTATGTATCTTTCTAGCGATACTATACACACACACACACACACACACACACACTTGTTTTTTTATACAAACAGTAGCATCTTATGCTCTTTTGAACCATACTTTTCCCCCTATTATATCTTGAAGATCATTTCATATAAATGCATACAGAACTTCATGCTTATTTTTACAACTTCATGCTGTTCTACCCATCATAATTTATTTAGATTATGGGCATTTAGTTAATTTTCAATCTTTTGCTATTACAAATACATATTTTACCTATTAGAAAAATTCCTGAATGTGAAATTAGTCAAAAGTTTGCATGCTGGCAATTTTGATACATATTGCCAAGCCTCTCTCTATAGAGGTGAATTAGTTTATACTTATACTAATGAGAATTTCTGTTTCCTCACACTTTTGCCAAGTCACTGGGAATTAGTCTTTTAATTTTGCCAAGCGATAAGTGAAAAATAATACTTTACTTACCCTTATAACATCCCCAGAAATATCATTCTACTTGTCTTATTTGATCTTTTCATTATTCTATTTTATAAATAGTATTACTGACACAGAGAAGATTGCTGTAATCACACCCAATGTAAATGGCCAAGATCAGATATTCAACTCTCTTTCATATACTACACTGTGCCATAGGAAGCTTGAGGTTCAAAAACAGGTTCAAGCATTCCCTGAAAGATACATGATATAAAAATAAAAGTGTAGAAACTTTCCAACATCTGCTAAGGGGATTCTTTTTTAGTGGTCTAATACCAAGACCATATTTCTGCATGTCTCCCCTAGAGAGTACCATCCGGAAGCAGAGGGCTCTGATTAGCAATCTGATCTGACCCCTTCTTAAACATTAGCTTGAATTCAATATCTGGGAAGCAGTAGGCTATTGTTTTTAATTTTCCTGAGACTTCTCATTGGCCACCCAGGACCTAAATATTGATTAGCGTAGTTGGGAAAGAAAATGTTTTCCCTAGGTTTTAGCTTTATATAATAGGACATTCACTTGGACCTGAAGATAACAAAACACATACACACACTGCTCTAATTTTATCTATGGAAAAACTTACGAGGTATATATCTTTATTGACTGTTTCATTAATGATGAAACTGAAGGCCAGAAAGATTAAGTGAATTGCTTAGGGTCATGCAATGTATCAGTTAACAAAGCAGAAAACACAATGTACACCTAAACTTGAACTAATTAGTTTCCCCTGCAAAGTTTTCTCTTCCCCGTCCTCTACTCATGTTGGTGAAATGACCTGACTACTCATGCAGACTTCAAAATAGAATAAACCTCAGGATTAACATCCTCCATTCTTTCATCTAGTTGATCATGAAGTCCTGTGAATTCTTCCTCCTAAATGAGTCCCCTCTTCATCCTATTGCATTAGTTCCTCTCTAGGAAACTGTGAGATCTCCTTTTTTCTTCTTGCCTTCTTTCTCTCCTTTCTCTAATCAGACACAATACCCCCAAGAGTTAGCTTTCCACCAGGCCAACATGGCTTAGTAGTTGCGCATCAACCTATGAACCAGGAGGTCAGGGTTCCATTCCTGATCAAGGCACATGCCAAGGTTGTGGGCTCTGTCCCAGATAGAGGGCCTGTAAGAGGCAGCCAATTAATTCTCTCATTGTTGATGTTTCTATTTCTCTTTCCCTCTCCCTTCCTTTCTGAAATATAAACATATACAAAAAAAATTTTTTAAAGAGTTAGCTTTCCGAACAGATAAGCTCAAATTCCAGCTTATAACCTTCAGTGGCTCCCCGTTGCCTACAGATTAAGTCTAGATTCATTTCCATGGACTTCTACAACCTCGGTCCAGCCAGGTGGCCCACTCCAAACCACTCTCCTCATTCCAAGTCCAGACTTGGCACTTTCTTCCCTTTCTCCTTTTGTATGTGCTGTTCTCTCCACCTGGTATGTCTCTGCTTCCTGGGGCCAAAAAAAACTCCTATTCTTCAGGGACCTAAATTCACTTCCTCTGAGAAGCTTTTTTTTTTTTTTTGCACTATAGTTAGTAGTGCCTTCACTTTATTCCAGGAACATTTTGGCCACACCTCTATGACAGCATTTGTCACTGTTTTAGGATTTTATTTTTCTCTCCCTCAGTAAACAGAAGGATACTCAGCATTAATGGCTCATTTTTATATCTTACAGCCCAGGACAGTGCATACAGGAACTGTTCAAATCAGTATTGGTGGAAAGGCAAGGTTTTGAACAGAGGACATCAGGACCAAATACTTTATTTTTTAAATTGATTTGTTGATTTCAGAGAGGAAGGGAGAAATAAAGACAGAAACATCAATGATGAGAGAGAATCATTGATCGGCTCTTGGCCGAAATCGAACCTGGGACCCTTCAGTCCACAGGCTGATGCTCTATCCACTGAGCCAAGCAGGCTAAGGCAGGACCAAGTACTTTAATTGCTCAATGAGTTCAGGAAACTGTGAGGCTTATATATATATGAAACAAAATGACAACAGAATACTTCTCTAAAGCAAGTTAATTTCCACCCAAGAGGATGATGAGAGAGAAGAGGACTGCGGGGGTGGCGGGGGAGGGGGGAAGCTGGGACTTTATGTCCTTCAGAGGCTCCTTGCTGTAGGCTGAGGCAACACATTTAACTAACTTCAGAAAATTACCTGATGTCACCTAGAAAAAAGGTAAAAGAGGCAGTAGCCTGGAACTTTCTTAGAATTTACAAACTGGACATTATCTACCACTCAAGACTGGATAGAAGAATGCTTTACCACTCACTCACCTAAGCCTCCTACTGGGAACAGCTCTAATGTCAGTGACTACCCTTAACTTTGGAGTCTGTCCCTTTCTGGTGTTTCTAAAATGAACCTAAAAGAGCTGAGCCGAAACCGGTTTGGCTCAGTGGATAGAGCATAGGCCTGCGGACTGAAGGGTCCCAGGTTCCATTCCGGTCAAGGGCACGTACCTTGGTTTCGGGCCCATCCCCAGTAGGAGGCATCTGATGGATATTTCTCTCTCATTGATATTTCTCTCTATCCTTCTCCCTTCCTCTCTGTAAAAAAAAACAATAATAGATATGTGTGTGTGTTATCACAAGAAAAATTTGTAGATATATATGATGACATGTCAACTAAACTTATTTGGTGATCATTTTGTGGTTCATACAAATATCAAATCATTAGGTTGTCCTCCTGAAACTAATACTAATATATAATACCTCACTTAAAAATATCTCTAAGTACTCAAATCCTGTCCTCACATAAACACACACACACAAAACAAACACAAAAAAAAAACAGGAGAGGCATATCATTGTGTTTGTTGTTTTAAGTATATTTTTATTGTCTTTTTAAATGGCATTAAAGTTTAGCTCCAAGTTCAACAGGAGTCTTGTCCTTCTTCCTCCCACATAAATACTCCTGCAGATCAATATAACTAAACTAGTTCAGGCTCTCCCTTGTTTCTAGTCCTTGGGGACATCTTTCTTAAAACTCTTAAATGAAAGTATCTGCAAGAACCTTCAGACCCATTGGGGGTTCTGTTGTTGTTGTTTTGTCCTATTATCTGAGATGGGTTCGACCTTTTCTGGGGGTAGAGTGGTGTTTAAGAGTGTCACTTGAGCAAGCAGGAGGTCTGGGGGAAAAGGAGGATGAAGAGTCACTGAGGGGCAGGTGTAGGGGCCAGGCATGTGGGGCAGGCACTGGGCACCCTGAGTGGTCCGAGGGCGGAGCTGGTGAGCAGCAGCGCTGGGCCTGTGGAAGGAGGTAACTGGCCAGTGTTTCCCTCCGCCCTGACCCAGCAGAGTGCTGCTCGGGTGCCCCGGTGGCTGGCGGGTCTCGCCCTCCTTTGGTGTTCAATCCCGGTGCCTGCGTCTCCTCCGCTTGCGGTTTCTGGTCAGTTCCCAGCTGGCCCAGACTTGCTCCGAAGGAGGAGGAACCGCTGTCTGGCGAAAAAAGTGCACACCGGGTGATTGATGAACTCTTAATAGGACTAACCTCTCCCGCTTCCCCCTCCACCCCATACTAGACACACAGAGAAATCGTTCACCCCAGCCCCTTCCCCAGACCTCCTCGCTGCTCACGAGAGGGGGCTTGGCCACCAGCCGGTGGGGTGATTAACTCACCGTTTGTCTTTCCAAAGTGTTCCAGGTGGATCAGGAGCACCCACCCTTCCCCCAGCCGCAGCACCCTGCCGCGCCGGGTGGAGAGCTGGAAGAAGCGCGCATCCAGCGTCACTTGGAGGCGCAGTCCAAACTGGTCTTTGTGCTGCCCAATGACTGACCGCCTGACCAGCCGGGGGAGGTGGGGGCTATTGTTACCCACTGGGGAGGGAGGTGCTCAGGCTCGCGGTCCACGCCAGCCTCCTCCCCAGAGTGTCTCGGGCTCCCAGGACGGGCGGGTGGGTGGCTTCCTTTGTATGTTCTCCGCCTGCGTGGGGAAGGCGTCGTTGGCTGCTCCAAGGGGCAACAGACTGGGGAGGTGGGGGAGGTGCCAGCTCCGCCGCTGCCTGGAGCTCAGCTCCTCCGACCCAGCTTTTTGTAGGGCAACACTTTGAACAATAGATCCATAAAAAGGCCTTCTCCTTATAAGTCAGGGACTGCTCTTCCCTCCTTCAAAAAGGCCCTGGTCTAACAGGTTCTCCCTGGAGGCCTGGTTTGAGACCTCGTTTGAAGCCTGCTTCCCCAGCAAAAACACACTTCATTTGTACCAGGGTTCTCCATAAATCTTGATTTAAATTAAGATCTTCTCCTTGGGCTCTTACTAATGTTAACACCCTATTTTCATAATTTCCCAGATACTGTTCTTCCATGAAAATGATCCAGGCTAGCTTTAGGAACCACAAGATCTAGGACAAGAGGACTTAACCAGTATCTCCCATCTTGCAGATCTCCTGGGATCCCTTCACCTGCTTCTGCTCCTGCACTCTTTTGTTCACTGTGCATCAGGCTGGACTTAGGTCTTTGGACTGTCTCTGACCTTTCCAACTTGCCAGTGTGAGTATGAGACCTGATGAAGTGTTTTGGTATAGGCTTTAAGCCAAGTATATAAATCCACTTGGTGCCAACAAAGATAAGGGCATTTGTGGCTGGAGCCAAAGACAAGGGAACAATGGGAACTAATGTTTCATTCTCTGTGATGAGCCTCTCCACCACCAACTAGCACCACCAGTGCAGTAAGTACAGAGGACTCATCTACCCAGTCGTGTTTTTTTTTCTGATCCAGGCCTTCTGCAAGAGACATCTCAATGAGCCAGTCCTCAGAGATGGTGAGGGTGTAGCTGGTGACTCAGTCTTAGCTTCCTGTGCCCAACGTGTTTAAAGATAGCTATCTGGGAAGAGAGCAGGCTACAGACTTGTGGGAGCTAGAGCTTTCCTGCCCCTCTTTATTTTTATTTAATAGTCACAAACTTCTGTTCTTTTCTTACAGTTTCTGAAAGAAGGACCAAAGGAATGCCAAGGACTCCCAGGTGAAGAGAACCTTTCTAGATTTATAACTGGGACTAACCAAGTCAACTTCTGGAGGAAGTTTCAACTAATTCTCAGGATATGCCAAAACAGGCCTGAGACTGCCCTTTGAGTACTGAAGGTGTCAGCAAGCTTCTGGCTCCCCCAGGTCAAGTAGAAGTTGGGTTCCTTCTTTGTTATTCAAACTTACACCCACACACACCCACACACACACACAGCCACCTCGCCCTCCCTAATGAAAAACCTCAACAGATGGAGAGCCTAGGCTCCCAAGCCTGCTGGTGAGAAGATGCACTTCACTCAAGGGTCAGTCAGCTGGTACAGGGCGTAGGGGGTAGCTGGTAGATGTAATCACTATATTTTAAAACTCTTTTCAGCAAGGTTAGCAGCCCCTGGGGGCCTGGGAAACCAATTTGGCTAATGTGTCTCTGATAGGGACTAGACTTGGGGCTGTATACCAAGGGGAAAGTACTCTCTATTCTCGCCCTGTATAAAGAAACGGGACCAAAGGATGGTTATCAGCGATGCCATCAGCGGCGGGTTTTTCTGTCAGGTCCCTGGATGAAGTTGAGGTCTGAAAGCCAGAAGGTGGAATATGTATTTAATCATCCTTTCTTCCTGCCTTTCCAGGGGCCAGGACTACCCTACAGGCCTTTCCTCTTGCAACTTCCCCACCCCTCCTGGCTGAGCTCAGTTGGATTTCTTCCCTATCACTCCGGGCCGGGCCTGGGTTTCTCCGGGTAGCCAGGGCCAGCTCTGCCCGAAGCTCTCTCTCCCTCCGGCCACCTCCCTGCTGCCTCACCCCTACCTTGCTTTATTTCACACTTGATTGAAAGGAATGACTGCCACTCCCATCCGTGGGCGGAGGCTTGAGGCCCTAACCCTTCTCTTCTGGCCTCGGGAAGATCCCCCCCACCCAACCCTCCACCCCGCAGCCTCCCAGGTCACCTCCCCCCCCAAAGCGGCCACCGCAGGAAGAAAGCAGAGCTGGTCAAGGCCTGAGTCAAAGAGGCATTTCCTCCCCGTGGACAGACGAAGGGAACCTCCTAGAGACCGAGGCCCGGAGCTAGGCGAGGCCCTTCCCCACCTCCCGTTGTCGGCCTGGCCTTGCCTTTGTGTGGCTTCCCCGCCTCCGCGGAGCCCGTGGGGAAGCCGCGCACACAATGGTGCAGCGGCTCCGGAAGGCGGGCCGCTCCGAGCGGGCGTCCTCCAGCCCGCGCCCGGCGGCGGCGGCGGCGAGGGCCTGCAGCCTCGAGGCCTTGCATCCCTATTGTCCCCTGCGCGCCCGTCCCGGGAGAGGGTGGCGGTTTGCTTTCCTGCCAGCCTGCTCCTTCCCGCGGCAGGCCCTCCCCGGGAGCCCAAGCCTGAACCCCGAGCGCCGCAGCCCAGCCGGCCGGGCTCCCCGCCCCCACCCTCCTTTCTCCGCTGCTGGCGGGGGGAGGGGGCGCGTTGTGCGATAGAGCCGCTATTGTGACCTTCCCTCGCAGAGTGGGAACCCAGCCGAGTGCGCACCGCCGGCGGTGGCGGGGGAGGCGAGGCGGCTGTGTGTGTGCAAACCTCGGGTACGGAGGGGAAATAAATAAAACTTTGCAACCTCGGGCAGTTGGGCCCTTCAGAGGGCGTTTGGTTGTGTTTAGACTCTTGGTGTTTCCTAACACTAATTGCGGGCTCAAAGGGAGCAGAATTTATGGCGGAGGCCCGGGCAGCTTGTTTATAATTTATGAAGTTTTAAATGGCTGTGTTGCAGGGCCCCACTCTCGCCCTGGCTTGTGGCCGCGCGGAAAGCGTCCTCCCCACCAGACTCCCCCACCCCGCGCCAGGAGCGACTCAGTGGGGCCCATCCCAGCCGTTCTCAGAAGCTTCGGGGCAGAAGCTTTCTCCGAGAATGAGAGGGAGCAGCAGCACGTTTGTCCCCAGAGAACGCCTCCACCCCACAGGAGAAAGGGGCCTCCGGGCGGCTGCGGCGGCCTGGAGAGGGAGCCCCTAACTAACCCGCTCTTCTTTCGGAGTCTCAGCGTGAGAGGGAGCTGATGTCAGCCGGGCTAGGCACCGTTTAAAGTCTAATCCATGAAACCCTAAGCCGCAGATGACACTTGGGGCCTTGCAGACACCCGCAGACTCAGCAGATACTCCTGCGGTAACAGACCGCACTGGAAAACGCCCGGAGCCATGATGCATTATGTATTTTTTTATTATTACTTATGGTAGGAAGAGGAGATGAGGGAAACCCAGGCTGAATCTAAACAGCCTAACAATTCATCTATTTAATATCTAGCCAGTTAAGAAAGATTGTTATCCCTGCAAAGCAGCAAGCTCTTCTTTGATTTCCCTAATAAGTTTTAAAAAATAATTTCTTACAAGACAATTAGAAATTCTGCCTATGGATGCAAATTTCATAGAAAACAATTTTACGCCTTGAAAGTGGGTAAACTATCCCTTCGGTTGAAGTCATTTATTCTTGATGATACACTTCTACAACGTGTATGTTTTAATCCTGCTCGGAAAAGGTGAAATTTAGCAAAAGGCTAACCCCCGCCCGCCCCCGCTCTAACATGCCATTTTTTAAATGGCACAAAAGAACAAGGAAACTAAATCTTCTTTTTTAAGCCATCATTATTTAGCGAAACACAAACACCCAAACAGAAACGGTTGTTGCTCCACCAGAAGATTAGAAGTTAAATTATTTCCACACAATAGGAATTTCACCTCGTGTCACCAGGGATGTAGTAGGAGTTGCATTATTTGTCAAACCAAATAGAGATGTGTGGGCCGAGTTTGCTGAAATACAAAGAAATGAACTTTATCTGAAGGCGTTTTCCAAGTGCCTCCTCCCAGAGAAGTGGGTGGAAGTTGTCCACCCCTAGCTAAAGCCACGCTATTATTTACAAAATGGTTATAAATCCTTGGAGACATTTTTTTTTGCCCATTGAGTACAAAGGAACAAGGAGAAAACAAGGTGTTTATACTTATGTTCCATTAATGAAACTTTTATTACTTTACATCATGGGGAATGCTTGTTTTCTTTAGAAATGAACCACCAACCGCTATAAAAGAAAAAGTCGTGACAGCATTTCCTAGAGAAAAGGCTTTAGGTGCCTGGCTCCAAACGATCATTTCTCTTTCTGCACCTTAACTTTTTCGTAGCTCAATTCTTCTTACGACTTCTCGTGTATCTTTTCTTTTTGATTGTCAGTTTTCTTTCAAAGTTCTTTTATTATTATTATTATTTAACACAGAAAAGCGAGCTCTGGCCTCCCCAATGTAAATGCAATCTCAAAAGGTGGATTTGTGTCTAGAAAGGCGGGTAGAAACAGCAAAGCAGGCACAGTACAAAGCTCTACCCACATCACCCCGCCTGGAACATTTCTAGGTTTGCATCCTCAGATTCTTCCCCCTAATGTCAATAGCTGGGATGTAAATCAAGTATCCCAGAACCAATGTGTGCACTCGATTCCAAATGCATGAAAAAAAAAAACACATATTTCAAAGGTTCAGCCTACTTGGGGGTCTTCCATTGAGATTGTGGGCGGGGGGGAGGAGAAATAAAGGCAGCGATCTACTTGCAAGTGTGTGTGTGATTAACACAGATACTCTTCCAACTGAGAAATTCTTTATTCTAAATATTTGTTCAAATAGTACCAGACAATTTGAAATCAATAAACTGTGTCGAGTTGGAGGGCTGTGGCTGTTTGAGAAATGAGTAACGGGTGTCGTCTGACTCGACCCAGGAAGGACAATTTGCGGTCTTAATCCTTTACATCAACTACAAACACCAGCCACGGTTACCACTGTTCAAAAACTACTCTCTCAGCTAGTTCAGACCAAAAGGGCCCGAGAGATGAAATGTGGCCCCCGAGGCCTGGGAGCGCGTTCCGCAAGCTGGCTGGAGAAGTCTACAAGTATACACATAAATACATTAAGACGAGGATAAATAATCAGAGAAACGAAATGACTCGCTTCAAATAATAAATACAGATTGTGGAGTCCGATGCGGTCCTTACAGGACGGGAAGGAGCGTATAAATTAAGGTCTCCGCCACACGGGGCTAGACACGGGCCAGGCCCGGAGCTCCCCCAGCTCCGGCCGTCCTGCCGAGCGCGCGCGCTGCCGGGCGGCGGCGAATCTCAGACTTACCTTCGGGGGGCGGGGGGGACATCATTACCAGACTAGGGCCCCTCCTCGGTCCGCAGTATTGGGCACTGTCAGGCTGACAGAGGAGAAATCCTTGCGGTGGGTTTATGGCGACTCGCGCCAAGGAGGATGCGCCTGGCGGGGAGGCCCAAGTCGCCGCCCGCACCGCGCGCGCGCGCGGCCCCGCTGTTGGCCCGAGAAACCCGGGGAGGCCGCGCCCCCAGGGCAGGGCGCGCGCGGCGAGGGTCCCCGCCCGCCCCCCGCCACCAAAGCCGAAGAGGTAATTGCGCCAGGAGTCCGGGCCGCGGGCGGCCGCTACAGATGCGTCAGTTTGGGGGCCTCGGGCAGGCGTCCCTGAGAAGAGTGATGGGCCGAGAGATCTGTGTAGGTGGGGTGAGGGTCGCACGGTCCGTGGTGGTGGTTGCCGGGGATCTGCGCGGCGCAGCTGTAGTCCACGCTGGCCGAGGACGGGTGCGAGAGGTGGCCCAGGTTGAAGACCGGCCCGGACGCGGGCGCCATGGAGTCGACGAAGTTCCCGCCCACGTACACCGGGCTGCCCTGCAGGTTGGCGCTGGCGAAGCCGCCGCCGTTGCTGG
>PVJN01037758.1:0-20742 GCA_004026805.1 Lasiurus borealis | reverse complement strand
GGTCTTAGAACAACCCTGCCCTTTAGGTCCCCTTTTCGACAGCCTCCAAAACATTCTCCCATTCCTACTTTTGAGGTTCTAGGGGTTTCTTGGACTTCTGGTTCCAAGTGACTTTTCTTTTTTTAAAATTATATATTTTATTGATTTTTAACAGAGAAGAAGGAAGAGGAATAGAGTCAGAAACATTGATCAGCTGCCTCCTGCACACCCCCTCCTGGGGATGTGCCTGCAACTAAGGTTCATGCCCTTGACCGAAATCGAACCTGGGACCCTTCAGTGTGCAGGCCAATGCTCTATCCACTGAGCCAAACCGGTTAGGGCCCAAATGACTTTTCTGTAAGCTTCTATCCCAACTGTATTTCCAGGAATCCTCTAGAAATTTCTTCCCCCACATGGAACCTCTGACTAGTATTTCTCAAAATGTGGTCCTCAACCTGCCTTGAATTAGGTGCTTGTTTAAAATACAGCCAAAACCGGTTTGGTTCAGTGGATAGAGCGTCGGCCTTCGGACTGAAAGGTCCCAGATTCGATTCCGGTCAAGGGCATGTATCTTGGTTGCGGGCACATACCCCAGTAGGGGGGGTGTGCAGGAGGCGGCTGATCGATGTCTCTCTCTCATCGATATTTCTAACTCTCTATCCCTCTCCCTTCCTCTCTGAAAAAAATTAAAATATATTTTAAAAATACAGATAAATGTCTCCACTTTAGTTCTACTGACCCAGTGAAGTTGGTCAATGAGGGTGTGATCTATATTAGAAATAAGCTCAGAAGAGTCTTGCCCCTACAATGTTTGAGAATCTCTTCCTCAGAATCCGGAGGACATATGAAAAGGAAGCAATGATAAGCATTTCTGAACTGCCTGCTGAATCAGTTGCTATATGTCATTTAGTCAGCTTTGTAGTCCGGTGATGAAAGGTGTTGACACTGGGTTTACTTTTGTTGGTGAGGATATTGGGACTCCAGTT
This sequence comes from Lasiurus borealis, assembly GCA_004026805.1. Taxonomy (NCBI): domain Eukaryota; kingdom Metazoa; phylum Chordata; class Mammalia; order Chiroptera; family Vespertilionidae; genus Lasiurus; species Lasiurus borealis. The sequence goes on along the minus strand of PVJN01037758.1, from coordinate 19,777 downwards.
TGCTGTCCACAGGCAGGACAGAGCTGTCTAATCCTAACGAGGCTTCAGAAGCCAGACACCTCTGGGATAGTTTGGGATATTGTTTGGAGCTAGGATGGGTGGCTGAAAGAGAGCTGGGTGGCTATCAGTAACTTTTCAAAGATTTGGTTCCAGCTCATTCACAAGTTCTTCTTTTTCAGGATGATACCGAGATGAGTTTTAACTAAAATGAAGCAACCAAGGATTTTCTAAAGTATACTGAAATGTAGAGAGTGCTACTGTTGTTGAAAGTATTTTTTAAAACCAGCTTAATTCTTAATTGTGGTATAAGTTAATTACAATTATTGAGTGTGCAGTTCAATAATTTCCTGAGAAATATACAGCTGTGCAGCCACGACCATAACCAAGGTAAAGAGCATCTCCATCACTGTCGGGAATGCCATTGTACTTGCTGGGACCCCCCCTCCCGGCTGCTTTGCAGAAAATAATTCCAGACAGAAAGCCAGCACAATCATAAGACTCACCTCATTATTTCCTTTCCCCCCCAAATCACAGTCTGTCCTGCCTGTTGTCCAATATCTAGAAATATTAGTTAGTATATTTTGCTAAATTTACAAGTTATGACGGGAGTATTAAATCTAGTTCCAATTACTTCATCGCCGTTAGAAACAAAGTTTCCACTATTAAATCTTTTTCAATTTTGCAATCTTTCTCTCCCACTGTGGTTGAGAGCTAATTCTAGTTCTCAGCCAGGCCCTTTTGATAACTGGTGAGACACCTGCACTGTGTTCTGGACCTTCCACTTTAGAGGAACACAGAAACTCGTGCACAAATGAGTTTATTTATTAGGGGCCCACGGGCAGCTGACAGCTGATGAACGGCACTGAAACAGCCGGACCCATCACCAAAACCATGTTCTTGTGACTCCCACTGTTCAGGCCCCACCGGACTGCACGATTGCTTCTCTTGGTTCTTGAATTGAAATGTCACAAAACGTGGCTACAGGTGAATGCCAGGAAGCTTTCTTGGTTGTGTCCCTGATGATGTCAGAAGCAGACTCTGTGTTGGGGTGCGGGAAGATTTGAATGGTAGAAGCACTCAATGAGAGGAAAGAGCGATTAGCTTATCAAATTCTTCCTCTCAGCCGAATACAACCAATTCTTATTTATCTTGCCAGCAGTGCCAAATGTTCATTTTCTTGCTTCTCTTTGTGTTTCAGTGTATTGTGCCAGAGATACACATTACTGTGAGTATTTGCAACACTTGCACCTGGCAGCTGAAGAATGCTTGGAAATAGTAAGAAAATTAATATTTCTGTTAAATTCGTATGAAGGTGGATGAAGACAGCATTGTGAAGTGTGATGCTGATTCTTTTCCTTACTGATCTGATATTGAATTCTATAATTTTAAATAGGTTAAGTTTTGTTAAAATATTTATTAAGATTTAAATAAAGTTTCAAAAAGACAAATTTTGTAAATTCGGCCTTATTTTAAAACTTTTAGTTCAACGTTTTGCTATCCTTTTTTTATAATTTGCATTTTGCCTTTTAATTTTAATAAATAACTGAATGACAAGAGAAATAAAATTTCAAAAATATTAAAAATTTTAATTTTAACATTTAATTTAAATGTTGGATAAAATATATTAAGATTGTGTACTTTTAATAAATTATGTTTTAATATTTTACAACATTAGGAATGAATACAGGTTGAAGTCATGATAAATGTAGAAAATATAAAAATTTAGTTCAGTTATACAGCTAAAGAGAGGTAAGAGTAAACACTGTCATAATGAAAGTGTATATTTATCAAGGCAGAAGGATAGAATGTATTTTATTTAGAAGTTAGTTAACTTGATTTGGAACCTTAAATAGTTACAATGAGGATATGAGAGCCATCAATTGTATTGCTGCTCCAGACCCGTGAATATTAGAGGTGGGCGTGGATGAGGAATGGAGACAAAGGTCTGTCCCCAGCTGAGAGGGTCTGGTAGTGGGTCATGTGTCTAGCCTGGGAGGGGAGAGGTGGGGAGTATAGGAAGATGGCTTTGAGAACATTTGTCCCCAGACTTGTGATGGCTCAGGCTGGGGTTTGCTTTCACTCACGGGTTGTTCTGTGGTGGGGGCTGAGGGCAAGTACACTGGGTTGAGGGAAGGATCCCAGCCAGCAGAGAACTTAAGTGCAAACAGGGCCAGTGAGGTGGACATCCATCCGCTCATATAGACAAGGTCAGAGGTGGTGGTTGGGGCAGAGGAGAGAACAGGCAGGAGAGCCCTCCCTCTCTCCCTCTGGATGTCCCGTGGATACCAGCATCCCTCGGCTCCAAGCTCCCGTTGTCCAGTTGTGCCAAGACTCCTGAGATACTTTCTGCATTGGCCACACTTAACTGTACTCGGAGCTGGTGGAAAACATGGTTAACTCCTGCTCAAAGGGGTAGAAGGAGACAAAAAAGTATAGGGCCGTTTTCATCTACCCCTTGTGACTAAGAATAGTATTTGCAGTGATGTTTTATAAACAGTTTGGTCATAACCACCTCCCTCGGCATGTCTCCTGCGACAAAATTTATGTTCTGCGATCCTCTCTGCGCCTCTCTGCGAGGTTACTCTGACTGAGCCAGATTGATGGTGTGTTGTCTGTGTGCCAGTTTCTGGGCTCGGCAGTGGAGACTCTGGGCAGGAGGGAAGGACTCTCGGTGTTTAATGGACTGCATCTGCCGTGAGAGGAGATTGTGCCTGTGAGAAAAGTCACTGAAACGAATCAGAGACATAAAAACCACCACGCGGGGCCATTCACTTGGCTGGCCGACAGTGCGTATCGCTCACTGAAGAGGCCTCTGTCCCGCACGTACCGTGTCAGCAAAGCCCAAAATGATTGCCGTACCCACATCAGCCCGTCACACATCAGCCAATTCATGGGATGTGTTAGAGGGAGAGACGGTGCCACATTCGGTTCTGTACCTGCTGTGCCTGGCTGTGGGGGTGCCCAATCCTGGCTGCACATCGCAAACACCAGGCTGCTCTTAATAACACGGCGGCCCAAGTCCCGCTGCAGACCCAGGCAATCAGAATCTCTTAGCAACTTGGCACTGGCACGGCTAGTTGTTAAAGCCCCCTAGGTGACCTCGGCGCACGGTTGAGGCTGGCATTTGCTAAGTCAGCTGTCAAGCCGGACATGCAGTAATTAATTACTCATGAACTCAACGTGAAGCAAGAGCCTTTTGCAGATACCACTTCACCTGAGAGAAAGAAAAGAATGAGGAAAGGGCTGTATTTTTCCCGTTAGCAAACTGCAAAACTGAAATAGTTTATTGACAGGTGCTGTTCCCTGGCTCTTAAAAAGATGTGTGTGCGTGAGGGGAGGGGGGGTGGTAAATGGGGTGACTTCAGGCTCCTTTGGGAAGCAGTGAGGCAACAGCCTTTCTAAGACTGCCTCTCCTGGCCTGAAGTCCAGGGATGTGGTGAAATCATCAGGACTGTAACGTTTTCCCACATCTGCTGCTTTCTGTGGAAGAAATGACCTCTGTTTAGATTTTCCCATTTGCTCATGTGCCTCAGAGATGCAGCTTCCTCAGCACATGGTGGAAAATTTGGCCATTTGACCCTGGCAAAGGGACCAGAACGGCCATTCTCTATGAAATGTGCAGCCCCGAGCCACTCCCTTCCACGATCTTTACATTTGTGCCAAAATGGGAGTCTGGGCCTAAGGGGGTCCCTGGCCCGTATATTTAGGAATTTGCCAAGCCCTCAGAATGATGTACAAATTTCTGTACAACACAAATATTAAAACACTGAGCTAACGTTTCTTATGAGAGAATTCATGAATATGTGGAGGAGTAATGAATATAACACAATAGTCCTTACTCTTTTTTTCTCTTCCTCCCTCGGAAGGGGAATCAGTGGGTACCCAGGCACAGTAGTCCACTTCAAGCAGGATTTTTATTTATACCTCGTTCTTTATGGGAATTTCCTCTGCCTTGACTGTTGACTACATATGGCTGGGTTCCCAGGCAGGCTGAGTGATGCCTGTCCAAAAGAAAGAAAGTGTGCTAGTGTTGCAATGCTTTCCATTGTTACTTATATCTTCCGGTAACAGGTCTTCATAGCAAAGGATGTGCTTGGACATTTTGAGGGAATGCTTAATAACTTGGATAAGCGACCTTATGTTATCAAAAAGCGAAAGAATGAATGAAAAGATGCATAGGCAGGTAGACAAATGAAGGCCCAATAGCAGCAACCTCTGAGATCTGTGGCTGCCCGTAATTGCTCTGGGATGCAAAACTAGTTCCTTCAGGTTTGACTGTAGAGGAGTTGCATGTGCTGATTGACAGTGAACCCAATGTTGATTTCACTTCAGGCCACATTTTATGTTCTGTGGTTATCAACCCACAGATCAGATGTGTCCTGTGTCCCCACATCTGTAATTGATACTGACGGTAGAATAAAATGAAATGTTTAGGGTTCATCACAAGAAAAGAATTGACTTTTCAAAATATGTCACTTTATCTTCTATTCTATTTATTGGAGGCCCGGTGCACAAAATTCATGTGTGGGTTGGGGTGTGTCCCTCAGCCCACTCCAATCTAAGGTCCCTGAGGGATGTCCAGATGTCTGACATCCCTCTCACAATCTAAGACTGCTGGCTCCCAAACACTTGCCTTACCTGATTGCCTCTAACTGCTTCTGCCTGCCAGCCTGATCACCCCCTAACTTCTCCCCTGCCAGCCTGATTGCCCTTAACTGCCCTCCCCTGCTGGCCTGGTCACCCCTAACTGCCCTCCCATGCTGGCCTGGTTGCCCCCAACTTCCCTCTCTTGCAGGGCTGGTCCCCACCAACTGCCCTCCCTTTCAGACCTGGTCTCCCCAACTGCCCTTCCTGCAGGCCATCTTGTAGTGGCCATCTTGTGTGCACATGGGGCAGCCATCTTTGATCACCATCTTGTGTATTAGAGTGACAGTCAATTTGTATATTACTCTTTTAATAGATAGGATAACCTTATACATCTAATAAATAATGACAAGTTTATTTGGAAGCTTGCTGCCACTTGTAAAATCAGAAAAATATTACTAAATCTTGGGAATTTTATAGCGAGCCCATTTTATAGATGAAGAAACTGAGACTCAGAGAGATTGATTTGGCTTAGATCACACAACAGCACATCCAGAACCAGAACCCAGATGAGAAGTAACTGGTCGAACTGGGGGAGAAAGTACCATCTTGTTGGGACCTGATGCCTGTAAACTTCACTGAGCATGCTCGCCATTGATCCACTTCTAAGACCTTCAAAGCCTTTCTTCCCAGCCATAGCCACTCCACCGTTTAGCAAGGCAAAGTCTGGGTCAGTGGTTCTCACTTTCTGTGCTAAGCACCTAACACTAGCCTGTGGATGAAGCTGCATAAAGGAAATAGGCCACTCAGAGACCTGTTAATATAGCATAATGAGATAAGCCATACATTTCTTTGGTGATGTGGGGATCTGAACCACAAAGGATAACTTTAAAAAATACTTTTGAACTTTGAATATCACTGTGGATTCCAAAAAGTATCTGCCACATGGGAATCTTTACCTGTAGAAGTGTCCTACATGTGATCAGCTATATTTCTGTTGATCTTTACTCCCTATAGTTCGTTGAGCTTTCTTTGTAATGGGAATTAATACACGGACATTCTTGGGTCCTAGAGAAAGCATTTTGCCCAGGAAATGAAAGTCTGCTGTTTTCTCTGACAACCTTTGTGTTTCTTTGGGATGGTTTCCTGAGTCATGTAAGCAGTGAGCTATGCCAAGTTCTTTTATTAAAACCTCACTGAAGTTTGTATGATCAACAAAGAATCATAGCATTAGAACATCATTTGACCTAAAAGAAACTGAATATTATCAAATCTGATTCTCTGTCTTTCCAGATAAGGACAAAGTCTCAGAGAGGTGAAGGAACTTGCCTGAGGTCACACCACTTACAAATAACACAAAATGAGAACTAGAACTTAGGTCTTCTCATTTCTAGCATAAGTATTGGGAAGTGGGGGGGGAGTAAATGAAACAAATATAGTCATCTTTTTTTGGTAACTCACTGTCTTAAGGAAGCCCATTTTTAAAATTTTGTAGTTTAAAGTTTGATCACTAAATTTAACATCAAAAATTTTTTTCCCAACATTATAAAATAACCATGCTACTAATACATATTAGAAGAATATCTTTCTAGACCAGGTAGTAAATTCAAATGCCTTGGGGAACAGGCAGGTAATGGAGGACAAAGCCAATAGGATGGCAGGGTTTCTGGCAAACTGAAGCTACAAGCTTTGCCTCTAGGCCTCCAAGTCCTCTGTCCCTCCTCCCCCCCCCCCTTTCCTCCACCTCCTTCTCTTGGTCCCATTCTCCTCTGACATTTACAAAGCTCTGGACCAAAACAGGTAACGGAGGTAGCCAGTCTCCTCCCCTGGTGGAAGCTGTAGTTCCTTTACAGGAACATGAGCAGGGATTTGGTCTCCCTCACCTTACTCTCCAGCACAGCACTGTCATAGGGTAGGCAGTCCATCACTTCTTTTCAGTGGGTTAAGGATTAATATGTATTGAGATTTCGGTTTTAAATTCAGTGCCATGATCTGCTTTGTAAAGATAAACTGATTCAGAGCCTGGTGAAATTTTTTCTAACATTTACCATTTAGAGGAGGGGCGGGTAATGTCGGTCTGGGGACTGTATAAGGCCAGCAGAATCATTTGATCTGGCCCTGCCAAAGCATTAGGGGTAAGTTAATATAGTAGGCTAATTTTTAAGTTGATAATTTTGTATGGCCTGTGAATGATGTTATAAATATCTAAATAGAACTTAGCAGAAAAAAGCTTCCCCACCCCTCCTACAGAGCTTAGTAGTTTTTAAACAGTGAGTATTTGGGGAAGGCCATCCGTCATTCACAACTGAATATGAATTAATGCCACTGAGTTTGCCTTTCTCCTGACTCTGGATTGAGATCAGTCATGTTTGGAGGGAGGATGAGGCAGAGGAAAAGAAGCATCACATACACCAGAGGGTGGGGCTGAGAGGTTGACCTCATTGTACAGTGAGGACAGGGATATGGGGCTTCAGAGGGCAGAACAAGAAGTAAAAAGTTGATGAAAGTAGCAACCAGTGCCTATCTCACAATTTCATTTAAGGCTAGTACTGCTATATTCCAATATGGAGGAAGTGTGTTCACTTTTAGATGCATATGACTCATAAACAAGCTCATCATAAATTCTTCGGAAGAAATTTGGCTCTGTGTTCTGTTTATCTGAGAATCCCCCCCGCCTCCCCCTCTATCTCTGTCTCTATCTCTATCTCTCTTTCTCTCCCTATCTCTCCCTCCCTCCTTCCCACACACCCTCTCCAAACCATTACACTGCATAGTGTACTCTGTATTGGGGCCAGGTATTATCAGTTAAACTTGGATCATTTCAACAGCAACTTAGCCTGTAGCTCAGCACACACCATCGGGCCTTCAGGCACCATGCCAAACACATGTCGTTGTTTAGGGGGAATCAGGAGCAGAAGTGCTCTAACTTGCACTTTTCAAAACCTGTTTACACTCATGCCAACAGAATGAGGAAAGTTTCCTTTCAGAGCTGCCATGAAGAGCATCCAGATGTTTTTACTGAGCTGAAGTGCACCTGCACCAGAGGCTGCTTGTTATAGCAGCTGCCAGGATCCTTCGGGAAAGCCAGCCATGTTTAGCTTGAAGTGGCGTCATGAATAACATGGGGCCAAGAACTTTGCTGGGTTTAGCTGTTCTGAGTTTAGTTCCTAGGTCTGCCCTTTCTGCAGGTGACCCCAGGTGAGCTTCACACACACACACACACACACACACACACACACACACACACACCTCCCCAAGTTTCACTCTGCTTGTCTGTACACAAACTCCAGGCCTGCTCTGTCCCTCAATAGAGCTGTCACTTCTGTAGCTTCCACATGATCACATGATGCTGGGCACGCTTGTGCATCCAGAAGTAAAGGTATTCTTCATTACAGCCTGGGGGGTGGTTAGACTCCGTTATTATCCTCACTTTACAGATGCTAAAACTCCAACTCAGAGTGTTTAAGAAAACTAAGGTAGCACGGCTAGGAAGGGGGGAAACTGAGGTTTGAAAGTAGGCTTGCTTCCAGTTATTGAAAAACCAAACGTTATGTTATTTATGGAAGGGCTTTGCAAATCATCACCTAGCATGTGCAAACAAGAGTGATTTAAGATATTGAATTTTATAGTAATAGATGGCCCTGGCTGTGGGTGTTAAGAAAATTAGTCACCCTGTCCAAGTCTCAATTTCCTCATCTGTGAAATGGAGATGAAATCAGTACCTACCTCTGGGCTTACAGTGGCGATGGAATGAAAACTGTGTTATGTAAGGCACTGAGCTCAGCATTCCTTGTGAGTGTTTGCTGCTGTTACTGTTGTTGGAGGATGCTATTAAGGTATTGATTACAAATTAGAGAAAATCATGTTCACAGCCTTTTTCTCCTCTTGTACATGTCATCTTCGATTCACTTGCTATTCCTGCTGAAAAGCTAAAGCCAAAAGGAAAGCTGATTACTAAATCAATTTTTAGCAAGAACATTTTTTTAGAATGAGTAACACATGTATTTAAATGCCTCTCTGTTCCTTAGCCTGCACTTGGTAGGCAAACAATTAATGTCCAGTGCCTTCCCCAGCATGTCCACCCCTGCTAGCCTTCAACAGGGTTCTTAGGACACTCCCTCCCACCTCTCATCCCAACCTGTTCTTGCTTCTGCTCTGTTCTTGGCTCTGATCTCTCAAATCCTCTCCCACCACTGCTCCTCTGGGCTGTTTATCCCTTTCCTCTCTCTTCTGGGTCCCAGCACCCCCTTATCGCCTTGAGCAGCACCTCTGGCTCCCCTGAAACTGTGGACACAGGCCCTGACTTGGATCCCAGCCAAGGCCCTTGGAGCCTCACCCAGTCGTCATTGATGCAGGGAAGACCGGCTTTCCCCAGACTGCACTGCTTTGCCTTCTGTTAGACCCTGTTTTAGCTCTCATGATTCATGCAAGGAAAATACCAAGCAAAATAGCAATTGAGGCTCAGACTGTTGTCTCTCCATGTCAGACCTCCAGATGTTTCCCAGAACCCAGAACTTTTTATCATGCAGCTAAATTCCAGTTCCTGAGTGGACTGTTAACCCTTCCTCCTGGTGTGGCATCATGCAGGCGCAGCCTGTGACTCAACGTGCGTCAAGAGCTCAAGAGCTCGTCTCTCAGGGCTCAGACCCTGTAATTGCCTCTGGTGAATCACACCTTTGCTGCATAAGCAGCCAAAGAGGTCTTTCCAGGCTGGCATCAAAACTAGACCATGTAAGTTAGGTCTTAGTAATTCAGGAAGGTGGGGTAGGTTAATCTCTTTCATGCCTGCAAAGCTTTTTCAGATACCTTCTTCCTCAGTGGCCCCTAAGGTATCTCCAAGTTTTACTACTGCCCACTCTTCCCCAACTCACATGGTTGAGTGGAAATTGCATGATCGGCAGAGGAGTTGCCAGACCTGGGACGGGAGCCCCGCTCAATCACTGACACCCGTGTATGTAGAGCAAGTTTGTTAACGTCTACAACTTCTGACAGCAGAGGTGATAAAACCTAAAATCTATCCTTGGGGGATTTTAGAAGGGTTAATATTTGCAACATATTAGCACAAAGAAAAGCTATGAGTGTGTGGTGTGTGTGTGGGTAACTACTGGAATGGGATGTGTCCTTGTGTCTATGTACGTCTACAAATTGCTGTCGCTTTACATCCTCCTCATTTTGATGTCATTGGATATAAAGATCTTCCTTTGACCACAAAGATCATTTGGAATTTTGTGCTTATCCCAGGAGTAATTCTGGAGTAAGTTGACCATTAAAATGTTCCTGAAAGTGGCTTTCTTGTTCAGACATCACAGGGTTATTATAATGTGCGTGCATGCGTGTGTGGCTTCTCGTTCTCCAGTGCTTTCCACTGTCACAGTCTGTCTCCTGCAAGCCTCTGCTGGACGTGGTCTTGGTGCCTGTCCAGTGGGCTGGCTGGTGGACCTGCTCCAAGTCCCTGCTTCCAGAATTTCCGCTGGCGTCAAACAGCCACTCTCCCTTAAAGACGTCCTCTCTAGTTGGTACTAGATGGGCTGTTTGCTCTAACAAACACATCCAAGTGATCTCTTTTGCAAGAAAAAGCTTTACTAAGATCCTACCCTGTCCCATCCCCACTGCCCTGGCCCCCACCCCAATACATCCCCCTGGTACCTAAGAGCTGAAGTGCATGACTGATGTGTCCATGAGTAAACTCTCTAGAAGGAAATAAAGCCCTTTGGGAGGGTTGGCATTAACCCTTTGAGGGTACCACTGTATGACTTAATCATAATTTGAGATGCCATACAAATGAAACTTCAAAGATGTCAGATATAGCTAAGAATTTAAAACAAGAGTTCAGAGTAGCACCTGGCCTCATATAGTTGCTATTCAGATGGCCAGTTTTTCTCAGATCTTCCCAGTCACCAAATCAAAGAGGGATATGCATTTTTAAGATCTATCCTCTCTAATAAAGAGGAAATATGCTAATTGATCCTTACATCATTGCAAAGATGGCAGCCCCCACAGCCAATAAGGAGGGAATATGCTAATTGACTGCCATGCCCTCAAAGATAGCGGCACCCAGTCCCCTTAGCCCCACTGGGGTAGCAGGCGCTCAGCAAGGCCAGGCAGCCCCCAGGTGGGCCTGGCTGCTCCATGCACCTGCCTCCAGAGTCCCCCAGTTTCTTCAGCCCCCACCTACCCAGGGCCAGACTAAGGCACCGGCAAGCCTCAGATGGCAGCTGCCCAGCTGCTCAGGGCTGGCCTGAGTCTCAGGCAACCAGGGCTGGCCGAGGCTTGTACTACCAGCAGTGGTAGCAGCAGACGTGTGATTTTTTTAAATTTACTTATTTTTAATTTACCTTTATTTTTTTAAGTATTATAGATGTCCTCCCTTTTTCCCATTAACTCCCTTCACTCTGTACCTACCTTCCTCTCCTCCCTCTTTGCAAGGCTTTTAGTACACTATTGTCTGTGTCCATGGGCTATATACCAAGGCACTCATGACCGCACCTCTGGGGTAGGATTAGCAAATCTCTTATCTTTTCCTTAAGATGATATCTAAATTTTTATAACGCATGTATGACTGATAGTTCTAAAATATTAAAGTCTTAGTTCAATATTGTCCATTTATAACTCATCTGTGGAATAAAGAATGTTATTTAGTTTTGGTTTTTAAAGGATTTAGGACAAAAACATAAAGGGTTTTTATGGTACAACAATGAATACCAAAGCCATTCATAATTAACTAAAGAACAAAGTCCTTCCAGGGAGAAGAACCCTGGAACAAAAGATTAGATGGAAAGTTAGAAAGACATTTTTAGATTTTTGAGTTAATTACAAAAAATGGTATCTATTGAATCACTTTTATAAAAGATAGGATGCTAGAAGGATACAAATCACAAATATTTTCATTTGGCAGCTTTTTATTCTAGTAAATTTTCATTTTTTTAAAAAATATATCTTTATTGATTTCAGAGAGGGAGAGGAAGAGAGAGAGAAACATGAGAGAATCATTGATCAGCTGCCTCCTGCACACCCCACACTGGAGACCCAGCCTGCAACCAGGGAATGTGCCCTTGACCAGTATTGAACCTGGAACCTTCAGTACACAGGCCAATGCTCTATCCACTGAGCAAAACCAGCTAGTAAATTTTCAAATTGCAGTGTCCCTTTAAGTTGCTTTTTATATTCTCAGGAAAAATTATGCTATCTAATTTCCTTAAGATCTCAATGTGCTGGGTCTATTCTTACATAGAGATTTATGGCATAGGATTGCATAGTTATACTTAAATAGGTTATGTTATTTAATAGTAGGTTATTAAACAGTATTAATTGTTAAGTGGTATTTTATTTAAACTACTAGAGGCCCAGGGCACAAAATTCCTGTGCAGGTGCAGTCTCTTGGCCTGGCCTGCAGTCAGAGCCATCTTTCCCAGCTGCCCACAGCTAGCCCCACCCCCTGCCACCACCCACCCCTGGTTCCCCGTTCACCATTGGGTGATCGGTGTCTGAAGGCTCAGGGAAGGAACAGAGAGATTAGCTGTTCCCGCCTGCTCACCAGCCCCATCCCTGCATGAGTGACCATCAGGTGATCGGAGCCTGCTGGCCAGGGAAAGGGAACAAAAGGTGGTCAGTGTGCCTCATAGTGACTGGTCCAGTGGTCGTTCTGGTTGTTCTGCCGTTAGGGTCGATTTGCATATTACCATTTATATAGGCTAGAGGCCTAGTGCATGGGTGGAGGCTGGCTGGCCTGCCCTGAAGGGGGCTCCAAATGGAGGTGGAGAGGTCCCCATTGGGGGGTAGAACAGCCTGGGTGAGGGGCTGCAGGTGGTTTGCAAGCCAGCTTGCTCCCAATTGGAGTGGGGTCCCTGCTGGGGGGTGGGGCAAGCCTGGGCAAAGGGTCATGGGCAGTTTGCAGGCTGGCCATGCCCCCAATTGGGATGGGAGTCCCCGTTGGGGAAAGAGCCAGCTTGGGCAAGGGGCTGTGGGCGGTTTGCAGGCTGGCCACACCGGCTTTGTCAGGAAGGACATCACGTACAGTCTATCTGGTCTAATTAGCATATTACCCTTTTATTTGTATAGATAGGACAGCATATTTTATTTGCAGAAAAAGTCATTCTTAATACATGGGATCAGGAAAAAAACTTGGCCAATAAATTAATAATGTTTCTTTGTGTATAATTTCATAAATATAAGCAATAATTTAGCAACTATAGAGTTTTTAACCCAAGTAACTATTTATTAGCTATGAGTGACATATTACAAGAAGGAATATTCATTGATTTATATTCTTAAAAGGTGTTGCAATATATCATTAAAAGTGTAATGAATCCTAAAGAAAACTGCAATGTAGAATTCTGAGTTTCATTGTAGTCTGAGTGATGAAAATTACCATCAATATATGCAATGTTGCTCAGATATTTTTAATTACATTGTCTTGTTAATTCACAGAAACTTGTTTACTTTATAGGAAGCTTATTCATATAAAATGTATTATAAGATAAACTTCAAAGACCTTTTTCTTTTTTTAAAAAAAATTGAATTTATTGGGGTGACATTGGTTCCCAAAACCACACAGGTTTCAAATGTACAACTCAGTAAACAGCATCTGCATTCTGCATCACACACCCATTGCCCCAGCAGAGTCCCTTTCCATCCCCATTTCCCCCTCCGTGGCTGACCTCCACCTAGCCCCCTTTCTCTATGGCTATCACCACACTGTTGTCTGTGTCTATGTGTTATGTATATGTCTGTTACTCTGATCTCTTCACCTTCTTTCATCCAGTCTTCCTTCCCACCTCCCATCTGACAGCTATCAGTCTGTTCCATGTATCCACCCCTCTGTTTATATGAATCATCTTATTTTATCCCAGGAGACAATGACTGTTACCCTCTCTCCTTTGTAGAAGAAACGGAAGTTCAGACAAGTTAAGGGACTTGTCCAAACACCAAGTTGCTAAGTGATGGGGCTGAAATTTGAGAGGAGGCAGTCTGACCGAACCCCACACTCTTGAAACTATCTATAATCATAAAAGCATAACATGCTAACCAGACCGGATGACCTTACGGACAAAGCCAGGGCTGCAAGGGAAGCCCGGGTCCCGGGTGTCAGAGGGAAGCCAGTGCCGGCAGCCAGGGGAAGGAAGGCCTACTCTTGCACAGATTTCATGCATCGGGCCTCTAGGAGTAGAATAACATCAGCACTGTAACTCCTGGCATGAAGTCTGCACCCTTACCACCAGGCTGGGCCAGCGGCAGTTGGGTATAATGAGCAAAGACTTGTTAATCATGAAAATTAACCATGTATTTCTAATAGGAACAGACTGGGCATTCAGATATCTCTTTGTTTCCCTTCATTTCAGTTTTGGAATGGCACTGTTGAAAGATATTTGGAACTGCTGAATGAAAAATACTTGGAAATTTGGCTCAATTTTTAGAAGAAAAAAAAGCAGGGTATTTCCTTTCTGTCATTACCGTTCCAATTCCTTTGGTCTGGAGTTTCCCTATGCATTCATTACTCAGACAGTTTTTTTTAGTTTGTCAGCACATTATCTTGTTAATTTTGCTCAAGGAATAGAGCATTTTCCTCTGTCACAAAGACTGAATTTGTTTGGTTTGCCATCAATGTAAAACAAGTTTCCCCTCAATAGGGTAATATAATAAAAAAAAACCACCTGACTATGAGAAAGTATGTGAAAAGTTAGATGTAGTCAGCACTAAATTCCTTCTTTCTGATTAATATTTTAAAATTAACTGTAGCTAATATAAAAAAGGTAAATCATTAATATAACCCAACATCCAAGCAAACACTTATTGCTTTACAGTGTATTAATTTATTTTTAATGCTCACGTCTGTTTTTAAAGAATGGCTTTGTAAAAATATGTAAACTACTTAAAACATTCACTACATAGTCTGCCATCCTGCCATCTTGAGTTAAATGCAGAAATTAACTAGAGCCGTTCATTGTCTTATCTCTAATGCAATTCATTAATGATGGTATATGTATAGCTCACATGGAAAAGGTCCTCTTTCATATATTGTCCTCTTTTAATTAACTTCAAATCCTTGAAAAAGAACTTAAGCTTAAAAGTCCTTCCAATAGATTTATTTTTTTCCTCTCAAAGTAATAATGTCACTTGTATGTAAAGGGTCAGGATGGCTTGCTTTGGTTCCAAAGCAGTCTTTGTAAATCAGGCACATGAGAGGTTCTTGAGAACATGGACCTGGATTTAGGGTTTTGACTTCATTGCAGTAGGGTGAGCCAGCTAGGAAATGAAATGAGTGCTGGGGAGAGAGGGAAAGATTGGCCTCTTTCCCCTTTGAGGAACTGCTCCTCTCTGCAGCATGTGACATAGCAAGTCATCAGGACAAGAGGCAAGAGATGGGGGTGGACTTGCATTGCAACCGGCAACCAGTGTGCTTTGACTTCTGAAAGCCGTAATAATAAAAATGAAGAGTTACATATAAAGTTTCTGTTCTGTAATTGGGACCACTTTCTGTGCTGAAACGAACACTTGATTCTTGCTCAATATGCAGTTTTATAGATTTCCTATAAATTTGAAAGGAACAAAATGTCTCCCCTGGCCTTTTGCATGTTATGGATTACCTGACAATGTGAATTCAGGGAGTTTCCCAACACCTGTGTGGGGAAACTATAGTTTTCTTGGTAGAGTCAGGAAGGCAGAAGAGCAGAGAGCTTCAATGCCTTGCTCCCAACTTCCTGTGCTAATTATTATAGATTATGTGCCTGTTTATAACTGGTGGTTTTTTTAAAGCTAGAGGGAATGAGTTTAAGATCTTTTACAAAAGAAAACTAGCTTTTGATATTTTGGTTGTCAATAAGCAAATTCTGCTCTTCCCGATTCCAAGCCTTTCACATTTCTTTTCATTGCCCAAGGACTGTCAGAGCTGTGGACTGCCACCGAACTGGAGACGTGTGAACACAGCTGTGTGTTAAACTGCTGCTCAGTTTTTCAATATGCTGCATTGACTATTCGATGCAAAAGTGCCACTGTGTTTATTGTCTAAATCCTTAGGGCTTTATGTCCTAACATACAGAATTGATAAGCCTTGTGTGGCCTGCCTGTTACTAAGTAAAGGGTCTCACACAAAAGATACAATAAAAATCACTTTATCTCCTTTTATTTTCTATCTTATCATATGAGTAAATGCCAAAGTACATTTGTAGTAGGTGTTTTAGGTACTTGGCTCTCAGCTATAACCAGGGACCATGGTAATTTCTTGTAGCCTCCAGAAACAATCCTGCTCATATAGTCCATTCCATCTTATTTGCTCCACCTCAAGTGTCATCAAACAAATATTTTAATCATGAAACAATTTTCTGCATTGCTATTTTAATGTCCTAATTGTTAGTACTTAGTATGGTCTCCACTCAATAGCTGATTTTTCTTCTACTCTTGTAGTGCGTCGAAGGTGCAGTTTACCATTTATCCAATTTGCATTTCTAGTTTCTGCACTTCCCCAACCTCTAAAGGCAGGCCACTGTATGAAAGGCTGTTTTGATAAATAGACTCCATCATCAATTTCTTTTTTTTAATTCTTTATTTTTGAATGTATTACATGTTTCCTTTTTCCCCCATTGACCTCTCTCCGCCCACTCTCCTTTCAGCACTTGTCCCTGCCCCACTACTGTCTGTGTCCATTGGTTATGCTTATATGCATGTGTACAAGTCCTTTGATTGATCTCTTACTCCCTCTCCCTCCCATTCTCCTGTGCCTTCACTCCGAGGCTAGACTATCTGTTCCATGCTTCTATGTCTATGGATCTATTTTAATTCATCAGTTTATGTTGTTCATTATATTCCACAAATGAGTGAAATCATGTAATATTTATCTTTTTCTGACTGGCTTTTTTCTTTTAGCATAATGCTCTCCAGTTCTATTCATGCTATTGCAAATGATAAGAGTTCTTTCTCTTTTAGAGCAGTGTAGTATTCCATTGTGTAGATGTATCACAAATTTTTAATCCACTCATCTGCTAATGGGCACAATTCTTAGCTATGATTAATTGTGCTGCTATGAACAGCACAAGGAGTGTGTGGCATGTATCTTTTACAATTGGTGTTTCTAATTTTTGGGATATTTTCCTAGAAGTGGGATTACTGGGTCAAATGGGAGTTCCATTTTTAATTTTTTGAGGAAATGCCATACTGCTTTCCACAGTGGCTGCACCAGTCTGCATTCCCATCAGGAGTGCATGAGGGTTTCTTTTTCTCTACATCTTTGCCAGCACTTGTTGTTTGTTGATTTGTTGATGATAGCTATTCTGGCAGGTGTGAGATGGTACCTCATTGTCATTTTGATTTGTATCTCTTAAATGATTAATGACTTTGAGCCCTTTTTCATATGTCTCTTGGCCTTGTGTATTTCCACTTTCAAAAAGTGTCTATTTAGATTCTTTTGCCCATTTTTGATTGGATTACCTTCCTTTTGTTAAGTTGTATGAGTTCCTGATAAATTTTGGAGATTAAACCCTTATCGGTGATAACATTGGCAAATGGTATGTTCTCGCATGCAGTGGGCTCTCTTGTGGTTTTGTTGATGGTTTTTATTGCAAAATAAAAAGCTTTTTATTTTGATGTAGTCGCATTTGTTTATTTTCTTCTTAGTTTCCATTATCTTAGGAGATGTATCTGTAAACATATTGCTATGAGATATGTCTTACATTTTGCTACCTATGGATTCTTCTAAGATATTTATGGTTTCCTGTATTACATTTAAGTTCTTTATCCATTTTGAGTTTATTTTTGTGTATGGTATAAGTTGGTGGTCTAGTTATTGTTTTGTTTTGTTTTATTTTTTCATGTATCTGTCCAATTTCCCTTACACCATTTATTGAAGAGACTGTCTTTACTCAATTGTATCCTCTTGCTTCCTTTGTCAAATATTAAATGAGCATAATAACTTGGGTCAATTTCTAGGTTCTCTGTGCTGTTCCATTGATCTATATGTTCTTGTGCCAGTACCAGGCAGTTTTAAGAACAGTGGCTTTGTAATATATATTGAAATCTGATATTGTGATACTTCCCTCTTTGTACTTCTTTCTCAGGATTGCTATGGCTATTCGGAGTCTTTCTGTATTCCATATAAATTTTTGGAGCATTTGCTCTAGTTCTTTGAAATATGCCTTTGGTATTTTAATGGGGATTGCATTGAATCTATAGATTGCTTTGGGTAGTATGGACATTTTAGTTATGTTGATTCTACTAATCCATGAACATGTATATTCTTCCACTTGTTTATATCTTCCTCTATCTCTTTTTTCAACATCCTGTAGTTTTCTGAGTACAGGTCTTTTACCTCTTCAGTTAAATTTATCTTAGGTATCATCCATCATCAATTTCAACTACAATCCTGGACCTATGAAAAACTTGAGTTAGCATAAAAATAATATTAATATTTACGTAGTGCTTACAATATGGCTGTATATGGCCCAGTGTTTGTGGAGACTTAAGTGAACAGATCTTTCTGATTTTCCCAACAGCCCAGACTATCTCCTTAACCCAGATGGGAGTCCATGAGCCTGAGCTGCGACTGGCTCAGGTGACAAAATCAAAGCTATTTCATCATCTGTTTCCCACACCCAAGGCCTGGTGCCTCCTTCCAGGGCCCGGTTCTCTCCCTGTTGTCTGCTCTTCCTCTCATGAAAGTGGGCTTCCAAGAGCCTCCTGGCCCTCCCTTCCACTCCACAGTTCAATGAATGTGCTGCTCTGACTCCCTGTTCAGACTGTTGCTCCTCTTCAGACCGCCTCTGTGTTCCCAGAGTGCATTTGTGCAGTTCACTGGTTTCTGTATGTGCCCCTACGTGACTTACAGTTTAGATTTAGTTTTTTTCTTTCTTCTAATCATAGAGTTTCAGCATCAGCAGGCCTCTGGGAGATGTATGTCAATGAGGCTATGCTGTTGCTTAGCCTTCCCTTCAAGAGGCATTGACCGAGCGCCTCCCATCAGCCATGCACAGAGAGGGCACCTGAGCAGATACACAGACAAGGTAGAGTTGTTCTCTGCTTGATATCTCAGCTTCCACTGCAGATAACAAAGTCTTTGTAATATAGCATAATACATGCTGCAGCTTAGGAAGATAATGAGGCACACACATTTGGGGGGGGAGGGGAGGGCCGGAGGCATTTGAACTGGGCCTTGAGAAATGAACAGGAGTGTGTTTGTTTCCTAAGGCCCACAAACTGAGTGGCTTAAAGAACAGAAATGTCCGTTCTGAAGACCAGAAGTACAAAATTAAGGTTGGCAGAGCTGGTTTCTTCTGAGGGAGATGAGAGTAAATCAGTTACAGCCCCCATACCTCTCCTCCACCCCTCTCTCCCCTTGCCCCTAGTTCCAGTGGTTTGCTGGCTGTCTTCTGCATTCTGTGGCTTGTAGACAAATCACCTTGGTCTCTGTACTCATGTTCACATTTCCCCTGTGTGGTCTGCATACAAATTTCCCCTTTTGATAAGGACACTAGTCATTTGGGATTAGGAGCCCACTCTCCTCTAGGGTGACCTCATCTTAGCTAATTACATCTGCAGTGATCCTGTCTCCAAAAAGGTTACATTCTGAGATACTGGGGCTAGGACTTCAACATATGAATTTGGGGGTTAGGAGGGACACCGTTCAATACCTTAAAAAGAGTTTACCGACCAGAGAAAAGGAAAAGGGCATTCTGATTGCAAACAGAAAGAAGAGCATGTGAGAACGCAGGAGGCCATCACTGGGGAAAGGCAAATAGCCAGCGGGAAAGTGGGTGTTAGGGTGGGATGGATGTAGGATGAGAGGTCCCACTCTGATTACAAAAGATTTTCCCCATAGAACGCTGGGTACACAAACTTCACTGGGACAGGGAGAAACTCGCCTTCCTGGTCTCAGTCCATGTGGGATAGAGGAAGGAAGCAGGAGGATCTGAGAACAGGACTTTTTTCTCTTTTTAAAAAAATGATCTTAGAGAGAAAGAGGGAAGGAGGGAGTGAGTGAGAAAGGGACAGGAGATAGATAGATAGATAGATAGATAGATAGATAGATAGATAGATATTAGTTGCCTCCTGCATGTGCCCTGACCAAGGATTGAACATAAAACCTGAGTATGTGCTCCGACCAGGAATTGAACCCACAAACTTCTGGGATTATGCTCCAACCAATCGAGCCATACCAGCCAGGGCAGAACAGAACATTTCAGTGTCTGTTCAACCCACCTCACCACCC
>PVJN01037757.1:0-20724 GCA_004026805.1 Lasiurus borealis | reverse complement strand
AGTCCATCCAACTTACTTGAGCTCTTTAAGCTGCAAGGAACCCAGTAACTCAAGTTACTTCAAAGAAAGGAGGACTTTGAACTGTTTTCAGTTCAAAACACATTAATTGAAACTTACCTGGGGCTGAACTGCCATCAGATACTGAGGCAATTGGAGACCTGCTCCTCCAGGTTTCCATCTTTATCACATTCCCCCAGGTCATTTTCTGCTCTTCTCTCTGTATCAACAGACTCCCATTCATATATACATACATATGCATATGTAATTGATTTCAGAAAGGAAGAAAGATAGAGAGATAGAAACCTCAATGATGATTGGCTGCCTCCTGCATGCCCCCTACTGAGTATTGAGCCAGCAATCCAGACATGAGCCAGCAATCCGGACATGTGCCTTGGGAATCGAACCATGACCTCCTGGTTCATAAGTCGACGCTCAACCACTGAGCCACACTATGGGGCCAGACTCCCATTCTTTATTCCACCTTTAGATTTTTGCTTGCTCGTAATGTTTTTCTTATCATTTCTTTTTCTTTCTTTCTTTTTTTTTTTTCCTCTGTGCCACTGAGTGATAGCTGCCATTGGCACAATCCCAGGGCAAGGATGCAATCAAAGGTTTTCTTTCAGCACAAGCTACCAAATCCTGGCCCCATTGCCTGGGGAGGACCTGTGAAAGTGCTAGGTTTTCTTATCATTTCATCTTTTTCATGGCATGACACAATCTTAACTATCTAATTCTCAGTTTCTTGGTACACGTTCTCCAGAGAGGGAAATCTTGTTGGGTCTTAATCTTTTTCTACTAAGTTACATCATAGGTCATCTGGCCTTCAGTAGTCAGGTATTAATTCTGTTCCAGACTTCTGTGGCAAGGTGATGTTGGCTGCCCCTTCAGCAGGGACTATGGGCTTGAGCATTGCAGATTCTTTAGAAGTGGGAGGAGGCAGACGTAAGAACTGACATCTCTAATATCCTGTTATACTCCTGACTCTTGCTTTCCCCTTCAATTTTCTACAACTCTCTTAATCCCTCTAATATTCACATACAGATTTTCCCACACTTTCCCACCCTCAGTATTTAGCAATTCAATTCAGTCTCAGACTTCATAATGGCCTTTGTAAATTCTCCAATGTGTTATTTCCAGTAAACAATGGTCCTGGTTTTGTTTATGAAGTCAGGTGGACTATTGTTGGAGATACTCTCCAAATTGATTATCAAGCTTCTCATCAATTAAATGAGTCAGCACCCTTACACAAGATGAACTCAGGAGAAATAATGAATTATGTAAGTGCAAAAATAATTGCTCCTTTTAAAATCAGGAAAAAAGTGAAAGCCCTATGATAATGGGACAAAACTGTCTTCACATATGAAAGGCATACTTTTTTAGTTGTTGTTGTTGTTAATCCTCACCTGAGGACATTTTTCCATTGATTTTTAAAGAGAGCGAGAAGAGCGGGAGAGACATTAATGTGAAAGAGACACATCTATTGGTTGCCTCCCAGAAACACCCCAGAGCCAACGATGGAGCCTGCTACAGAGGTACGGGCCTTTTTCTTTTTCTTTTTTTAATTGATTTCAAAGAGGAAAGGAGGAGAGAGAGGTAGAAATATTAATGATGGGCGAGAATCATTGGTAGGCTGCCTCATACATGTCTCCTACCAGGGATTGAGCCCACAACCCAGGTATGTGCCCTTAACTGGAATCAAACTCATGACCTTTCAGTCCACAGTCTGACATTCTATCTACTGAGGCAAACTGGCAAGGGCAGAGAGGCAAATATTTTATTCTTTTTTATTTTTTAATATATCTTATTGATTTTTTTACAGAGAGGAAGGAAAAGGAATAGAGAGTTAGAAACATCAATGAGAGAGACATGGATCAGCTGCCTCTTGCACGCCTTCTACTGGGGATGTGCCTGCAACCAAGGTACATGCCCTTGACCAGAATCAAACCTAGGACCTTTCAGTCCGCAGACAGAGCTCTATCCACTGAGCCAAACCGGTTTCAGTGAGAGGCATATATTTTAAAAGCTAATCTCTAGACAAGTATTATGAAAAGCTAATGCTACCATATGTTGAAACAAAGGGTTATGAATGTCTAATATACTGGTATAAGAGGCATAAATAGAAGTCACGTAGCTCTGAATTAACAACAAGGGAGTCTGGGAACTATAAAGGAGCACATGGACGTTTGCTGGGCCCTAATGTCTTTGTTACATGCAGTAGATGACCTACACAAACAAATGGGCCTGGTTTTGGATGCAATAATTTAAACAAGAAATAAGTGAAAGATAAAATGAATAGCTGGGGGCAAATGTCAAATTGTGAAGGATATGTCATTTGATTAAGTGAAAAGTAACTAAAGATAAATGATACTTGATACCATTAATATAATTCATGGTTCAGTATAATTACATTTAGAATTCAAGTGTTCTTATCCCAAAATCCTAACAAAGAATCATTGAATCAGATGGATTTACTATCTTATCCCCAGTATCTAGAATAGTGCCTAGCCTACGGGAGATGCTCAATAAATAATTATTGAATGAATGGGTGAGTAAATGAATGAATGGAGAAAGAGGACTTTTTTTTTCAACAGAGAGGATTTGATTAAATAAAAGAATGTTTGTCTTTACATAATGTTTGTCTTGCAAATGGATTCCAAGAAAGTCCAATACCTTCTAATAGCTACTTTTTTTTCAAACATCAGAGGAAACCTTATATAACTTATGTCCACACTGCTAAATAATTGAAGAAATCCAATTATCTTTGTTTTCCCTTTTATAGGAATATTCTTCATTTTTAAAATAAGGATCTAATAAAATCATCTATGCAGCTCTTTAACTTTTAATATTCTGTGTGCCTCTAAGACAAAAATGTACTTGATTAGCTTTCCTCCACAACTTAGAATGATTGCATTTATCAGTTCATCCCATATTTTTCTCATCAAATGAAGTAAAACTAAATCTAATACTTAAAATCTGAATTTTTCTGGAATGTCTAAGATACATGGATACCATACTGATAAGTCAGATATATTTATTTAAACTCTGCCTTAGAGTTAAGTATGTAAAAATCCTTAGCTATAAATCACAGCTGATGTTCACCAGTATGGCAAAATTCTGATTGGTCAAGACTATGCAATAGTATTTTAAGTATTCAAAGACTATCTTTGTCCTCCATGAGCTTAACTTGGTAACAGGAGGCTAACTGAAGCTCTGGTGAACAGAGTTGTACATAGATTATTTTGATTTTGTGGTAGGAAAGTTTTTATCCTTCCTTCACTGTCTCCTAATGATCAGTAACCATTTTGCTCATGAAAGGACCTGGGGTAAATTTTATATTCATCACATCTAGAACTCCAGTATCACAGTCAATGGAGTGGGACAAATTTTAACAGGTAGAAACGAATTCATGTGTATATTTTTTAAATGGCTTTAGGCTTATGTCTGTCATGCTCTAACAGCGTCATAGCATGGACCACACGATGTCTTCAAGTCCCTCCTGTATTTATGAGTCATCATTTGCACAAATACAGTTCTAGAAAACCCAAACTGCTAGATGCAAATGCTCATTAAATTGCTTTGTACGAGAGAAAAGTTATTATTCTTTTTATTATGGTCAGAATGGAAACTGAAAAGAGTGTATCCAATTTCCTCTTCTATCCCTACAATCTTTTCCAATTGCTAGAATCATCTTCCAGTGCTTTCTAAACTTGGAGCAGCTCAAGGTCCTGTCCTCCTTTAGGTTTCCCAGCCTATTTGTAATCAGGATGGAGCAAGTTCTAGCCATGGGATGTGGACAGAGTGATGTACCTCTGGGAAAACCACCAGTTCTTTCTTCCCCTGCTTGGTGATCATGGAGCTAAATATGCTAGGTGGTTTCACTATAAGGTTAAAAATAGGTACCTGAAATCCCTGAATATCCAGTAGGAGGAGAGCTACGCTACAGGCATTGGATTGGGACATGAGCAAGAACCAATTACTATACTGACCAACAGGACATTGAAGGGCAAAATCTAACCTCTGATTTTGTTATCAAACAATGTTACTTGGCACAGTCTTTTGCCAAATGAGTGCCATCATCTGCATCCCCCCAAGGAAGGTGCCTTTGGCAATTCACATACACACGCCATATGGACAGTAGCCCTAACTGCATCCCCTCTCAGCTGATTACCCTGTCTTCACTTTCTTCCCTTCATAATCACTCTATAAAGAGGTGCCAGATTAATATTCCTAAGGCACAACTATAATCATGTCATTTCCTGCTTAGAAACCCCAAAAGGAGCCCCACTATTTCATGAATTAAGTCCAAAATCCTTAACATGGTCTCCCAGACCTTCTGCAATTCCATGAATAAACCCACCTATGCATACCAATCACTACCCTTCTCTTATTTAAAATATATTTTTATTGATTGCAGAGAAGAAGGGGAGGGAGGGAGGGAGGAGGAAGGAAAAGAGGGAGGGAGGGAAGGAAAAAAGGGAGAGGGAGAGAGAGAGAGAGAGAGAGAGAGAGAGAGAGAATGAATCATTGATTTGCTGCCTCCTATATACCTCACACATGTGCCCTGACCAGGAATTGAACCATGACCTCCTAATTCATAGGTCAATACTCAACCACTGAACCACACTGACCGGGTATACATGTGTCTTTTAAAACCCCATGTTCTCCAGCTCTGGAAGATAGCATGGCATAAGCCAGGAGTTCCTAAGCCTGATGCCACATAGCAGGTACACCCCGTCTCATATCCAGCATTCATTGACCTAGCTTATGGAACCTCCACCTCACTCACTCTATGGAGTTGTTTAAAGTCCTCCAGCCTTCTGGAGTCATCCTTTCTTCTAATATCCAAATTAAAAGGCTCAACTTTCATCATTTATATTATAAGGCCACTTCCATATGGACTATTAGGGGCAGCAGGGGTGGGGTAAAAGGGTTTATCTCCTAGTTGTTCTTGAGTTAATTCACTCTATAATCTATTCCTCCATGGCTCTTCAGCATAGCGAGAATTCAGCTGTGCTCTTACCTCTGATTGGGTCCTACTTATGTGAAGGGTGTCAATAGTGATTTATCTTGCCACGAGGGAAGCAAGAGGCAAAAGAAAGATGACAACATATATAATGCATCTACTCCTACTCTGTGTAGCAATTAGGATTGGCAGATAAAGTAAAGAGTGTCCACTTAGATTTAACTTTCAGCTAAATAGCAAATCATTTTTTTAGTGTAAGTATGTCCCAAATATTGTATAAGACAATCAAGTTTAACTGGGCATCCTGCATTTTTATTTGCTATACCTGCACCCCTACAAGTGGTTAAATTATTGACCTTTGGCTCAGATTTGGCTGAAAGTAGGACTCTTCCTATCAATGTAATCCATGAAATCATTGCTCTTTTATTATTTTTATTTTTTGTGATTTTCTTTTTTTTTCTTTATCGATTAAGGTATTACATATGTGTCCCCACCCTTCCCCACTCAGGCCCTAACCCCCCTAATGTCTGCATCCATTGGTTAGGCTTATATACATACATACAAGTCCTTTGATTGATCTCTCCCCCTAACTCCCACCCTCCCCTACCTTTCCTCTGAGGTTTACAGTCTGATGAAAAAAAAAAGAAAAACACCTGTGGATTAATAAAAACACACAATGGAATACTATGCTGCTGTTAAAAAAAAGAAAAGAAAAAAAAGAAGGAATTCTTACCATTTGCAATAGTATGGCTGGAACTGGAGAGCATTATGCTAAGCAAAATAAGCCAGTCAGAGAAAGATAAATATCATCTGATCTCATTCATTTGTAGAATATAATGAACAATGTAAACAGATGAATAAAAACAGATCCAGAGAAGCATCGATCATTGCTCTTTTAAATAATATTTCCCCCTCAACAGCAATATTTTCCTTCCTATTATTCTTGTGCTATAATAACTTACACAATAATGTCTCTCATATAACAAAAATAAGTTTCTCAAATTCAGGAAGCCTATTCTTCATATTCTCTTATTGGCTGGGTAGATCTTAGAGGCATCTTTCTGGCATTATCTATTTGCTGCATTGGCATTTCAAGGATTCAAAACCAGAAACAGAGCCAGAAATTTTAAAGCAGATAATAGAATTCAAAGAAAGTGCCTTGGGCATATATAATTGCAAATCCTAGCAGTTTTTCTGAGTTGCATAATGAGCCATGGATTTTTAATCTTGGGCTTGCACATATGTTTTCAAATATATGTGCAAGTCTTCCAGGAAATACTTGGCTGGGTTTTACCTGAAGAACATCAGACACTCATAGGAAAACAGGTTATGGCTAGAAATTATTTTAAGATATCTTGCCAGAGGTTTAACTGGCTCCCTAAAACATAAAACATAGTGCCCCAAGTGGTGTGCTTGATTTCACTCTCTTCCAAACACATTTACACATCGCCTGTAGTATTGGAAAGTAACACACTGGCCACAGGTTAACATCTTGTGACTCATACATCCTTGCTATCTAGCTCCTGCACCCTGTGTTGTTGTTTTGTGGGGGTTTTGTTTGTTTTTTTAGGTAGTTTCTCTAGAAGCCAGAAAGATGGATGGTTTAGATTATAAAGGTTAATTAAAAACCATGACATGTATATAAATGTATATTAGAAACATGTGGCCTTGTTCTTTCTCTCAAGCACCCATATTTAAGCAAGCATTATCCTTCTGATGCCAGTCACTTAAGAATTTAGCATGATGATTCTCTTCATAAAGAATAGGGAATTAATCATAGCCATAAGGTGCCCTATACTTTCCTAAAGTAATAATAGAAAGAATGGATGTGGTCTACCTTCTTTAAGCACATAACCTACAGATGGGGAAAATTTCTGCTTAATTAAATTGTACCCTTTAAGAGAACTTCAGTTACTTCACTAATATATATATATATATATATATATATATATATATATATATATATATTTCAGTGGCAGCATTTTAAGAAATTAAAATATACACGTGAGTAAAAGCATTCAAAAGAAATATAAAAGGACATACAGGGAAAAGTGAGTCTCTCTTCCACACTGTCACCAATCCTTTTACTCTGAGGCATCATTTTCACCAGTCTGTAGACCTTTCTATATGTTTTCTCTGACTATACTAGCATGTATGTATATAATGCCTTAAGACAGATTTTACTTACATATAATATATGTAAGATATATAGTAACATGCTTTTATACACATTGGTTTTTCAATTCCTTTTAAATATTTTATTGCAAAACATATAAAACATTAAAAATCTATAAAATATAAAATTATAATGACCTTATTTTTTTCATTTAACACTATATCTTTGAAAGCATCCTGTGTTAGTACATACTCTGCTTTCAGTTTTGTTGACTGTTGTATATCATTCCATTATATGACTGTACCACTGACCAGTTCACCCCAAAAAAAGTCATTTCCAACTTTTGCTAAAATGGAAACTTTTTAAATTACTTTTCTCTGTTAGGAAAATGGCTTTAAGTACCACTGAGATAGTCAACACATAATAATTAAACTTTACCATGTCCAGTGCACAATGCATAGGCCCTGTAAACAATAATGAAACTAAGAATATTCTTATACATTTTCCTTTCTTCAAATTATTTGGTTATTTTGCATGTCTGTGCTATTTGAGTTGTTGCTCCCACTTTGTAATGAAAGACTCCATCTATTAAAAAACAAATCTTCTCTTCTAAATTTACTTTACCATAGCAATATGGGGCTTCCGTAGTTCTGAGTCTTTAAACTATCGCTTTGGAGACTATATATCAGTTCTCTCTGCAAAAACACATCTTCACTTAATTCTAGAATTGCAAAATTTAGAGCCAGAAAAGAACCTTATGATCATTTAGACCTGTGGTTGGCAAAATGTGGCTCGCGAGCCACATGCGGCTCTTTGGCCCCTTGTGTGGCTCTTCCACAAAATACCACAGCCTGGACAAGTCTATTTTGAAGAAGTGGTGTTAGAAGAAGTTTAAGTTTAAAAAATTTGGCTCTCAAAAGAAATGTCAATCATTGTACTGTTGATATTTGACTCTGTGGACTAATGATTTAGACCAGCCTCTTTGCTTTACGGATGAGGAAAATAAAGCTACGAAGAGGATAAATGACTGGATCATGGTTATACTCACTCTTATTTTTCTGACATAAAATTGGCTCATACCCCATTTAAAAATCAAAACTGTGATATTCACTTATGGACATGACTTTACCCTTTACCCTAAGCAAATGAAAAACAGACAAAATATATAAACAACAGTTTTCAAATATTGGATAGCATTCTGCACAAAACAATGACCTCTAAAAGGATAAAAACAAATAAGGTGAATCCATAATCTCCCCAGTTTACTGCCTGGAGAGATTTTACAACACAGCCAAGAGAACCCAACAAAGCCTGGCAGTTTCTCGAGCTGAAGAGATGGAGTTGAAAATTCAGATTGGCTAACACAGCTAGAATTAGTAAGGTAGATCACCAGGGAGGAGAAAGCTGGAGAGAAGGCGAGGGAGAGGGAGGAGAAAATAGAGAAGGGGGAGTTTTCTGGAGATCTGCAGGGGCTTCCCCTTGAGTCTTTAGCTGAGTACTGAGCAGCACATATGTGTGAGGAAATTACCTGCATCCAGAGACAGAAACACCTGCATGGAGCAATTACTGGCATTTACACAGGGCTTGAAATAGTTTGTATTCCCAACAGCCCAAATGGAAAAACTTCCTAACACATTGGGCATCCCGGTTGAGTACTCAGAAAGATATTACCTCATTATTGGGCCAGATTAGTCCTAAAGGCCTCTCTACTCCTGCCTATTCCAGTTTAAATGCAAGCTTCAAAAGAATCAAACTCTTTCCAACTACCTTAACTATATCACAGAACATAACTGAAAAATATTTAATGGAAACTATTCCCCCCCTCTCCTCCAAAAAAAAAAAAAAAAAAAAAAATCCAGCATCCAACAATGTCAAGTTCACAATGCTTGGAATCCAATTGTCCTACTGGTACTTTTTTTTAACCAGGCAGGCAGACTGAATCAGGAAAATATAACCCATAATGAGGAAAGCCAAACAAATCAATAGAAACAGATCCAGATAATACAGGTGATTAAATTAATAGACAAAGACATTAAAACAGCTATTATAACTATGTTCCATGTGTTCAACAAGTAGAGGAAGGAGTGAGCATGTTAAGAAAAGGAAACAAAGATATTTTCAAAAGACTAAAGTTGAACTTCTTAAGATGAAAAATAGAACATTTGAAATGATAACTCAGAATTGCTATGGGAATTATAATGTTTGCCATTAATTCTATTATATTACTAGCAATATCTCAAATATTACGTATAATAAAAGCCTAATATGCAAATTGTCCCCTCCACTGGGAGTTGGACCAGGAGTTTGACCGGGAGTTTGGCCAGGGGGTGAGACTGGCCAGCCAACCATGGGAAGGGAGGCCCTGGCCGGCAGCCAGCGGCCACTAGGTATCCTACCCAGGAATAAATTTCGTGCACTGGGCCTCTAGTAAAATAATATTTTCACTTGGTCTAAAAATACTCATTTTCACATAAAAATCCTAAAGCTAAATACCAATATGCCTCAAACCCATCAATGTAGAATAGTGTTTGCATAGTAAAAATATGTTAGTTGCACTTGCCATTGGTATTTATAAAAGAATAGAAACACATCACCTGGCCAGCATGGTTGAGTGGTTAACATCAACCTATGAACCAGTAGGTCACAGTTGGATTCCCGGTCAGGGCACAAGTCTGGATCGTGGGCTCCATCCCCAGTCTGGAGCATGCAGGAGGCATCCCATTAATGATTCTCTCTTATCATTGATGTTTCTATTTCTCCCTCCCTCTCCTTATCTCTTTGAAATAAATAAAAAATACATATGGTTTTAAAAAGAACTACACAGACTTTACTATTTGCAAAATATGTTAAGCCAAACATAATTTCTATTCAGAAACGTTTAATGTTCAATGAAGATGAAAAATTAGGTTTTTCTGATTTCATTTTGAAGCTTGTTTTATGCATAAATTAAAGGGAAAAATTATATGTACTACTTAGGACATAGAATCAAGATAGAGATATTCAGACCCTTACCAGGATAATTGATGATAGTGTTCCCAACAATTTGTTGCTGAACTTCAGTTTGAAGTATCTAACCTAAAAAAATAGGCCACAGGAGAAAAATCAAGCAAAAAGCATAAGTAGTGGACAACAGACCTAAATAGAAACTTTTCAAAAGAGGACATACACAAGGCCAAGAAAAATATGAAAACACTAGAGGCCTAGTGCATGAAATTTGTGCATGGGTGTGGTCCGTAGGCCTGGATGGTGATCAGGGCCAATCTGTGGGGTGACCAGTAGGGCAATCCGGGGGCCTTCGCTGGCACCTGCCTTGATGCACCTGGGCCTACAGGCTGGGGGCAGCTCCTGTGTTGAGCATCTGCCCCGTGGTGGTCAGTGCACATCATAGCAACCAGTTGTTCTACGTGTTGTTGTGCCATTTGGTAAATTTGCATATTAGGCTTTTATTATATAGGATGCTCAAAGTCACTAATCATCTGAGAGATGCAAATCAAAACAAAGATATTTTGTACTGTCTCACACCTGTTAAAATAGCTATCATCAATAAATCAACAAATGATGAGTACTGGTGAGAATGTGGAGAAAAAGAAACCCTTGTGCACTGCTGGTGGTAATGCAGACTGGTGCAGCCACTGTGGAAAATAGTATGGAGTTTCCTCAAAAAGTTAAAACCATAACTCCCATTTCACCCAGTAATCCCACTTTGGGAATATATCCCAAGAAATCAGAAACACCAATCAGAAAGGATGTATGCACCCCTATGTTCATAGCAGCACAATTTACAACAGCTAAGACTTCGAAACAGCCTAAGTACCCATCAGCAGATGAGTAGATTAGAAAACTATGGTATATCTACACAATGGAATATCACACTGCTATGAAAAATAAGGAACTTTTACTATTTGAGACAGCATGGATGGACATGGAGAGCATTATGCTACATGAAATAAGTCACTCAGAGAAAGATAAATATAACATGATCTCACTCATTTGTGGAATATAATGAACAACATAAACTGATGAACAAAAATAGACCCAAAGACAAAGGAACAAAGAATAGACTGTCCAACCTTGGAGGGAAGGTAGGGGAGGGTGTAGGGTGGAGTAATAGATCAACCAAAGGACTTGTATGCATGCATATTAGCATAACCAATGGACACGAACAGTAGGGCAGTGAGGGCTTGTCCTAGGGTGTGGGAGTGGCTAGGGAGGGTTTTTAAACAATAAAAAAGAAAAAAAACAAAAAACACAGGAGATCCTATAAACTCTCTCTCTCTCTCTTTCTCTCTCTCTCTCAATAAATGTTGGCACTTTGTATGAAGAAGAAGAAGAAGAAGAAGAAGAAGAAGAAGAAGAAGAAGAAGAAGAAGAAGAAGAAGAACAACAACAACAACAACAACAAGGAGAAGAAGAAGAAAAAGAAGGAGGAGGAGGAGGAGGAGGAGGAGGAGGAGGAGGAGGAGGAGAAGGAGGAGGAGGAGGAGAAGAAGAAGAACCCAAAAAGGAAATCTTATGAAAAGTATGAATGTAAAAAGTAGGAAGACTATGGTTTACAAGTATCTATGAATCTCCCTCTCAGAAGCTGAGAAGGAGATAACATGAAAATGCTATTAAATTCAGCCAACAGTTATTGAGTGGCTATTACCTGCAAGACACTATAGAAAATGAAGTACCATCCCTTTCTTCCAGCAGCACAAAATATGATGCAGGAGGTGGATACAGATACACAAATAATTGCATCCTAAGTCAGACTGATGGTTACAATAACATAGACATAACAACAGCTAAGTGATCATAGAGGAGTAAAATAATTGCTGGATTTTAGGGTAGGAAGATGAGGGAAGGCTTCATATAAAAGGTGACATCTGAACTGTGTCCTAAAAGATACAAAGGGTTTTACTGTATATAAATGAGGATTATGTAGTTATTCACCATTTAATATTCTCCTTCATCAAACCACCATTCATTCTCTGCCTTTCTCTTCACGGCTTTAATTTGCCTCATCTGACCATTCTTGGTTGTTGGCTGGCTTCTAGTTGAGTTTGGTCCATCAAAGACATTTTCTGGAGATTATAGGGCAGGAGGAGTGAGAGTTTGGGATGCTTATTCACTACTCCCTCTCTGGTTTAACAGTGGCTGCAGTCTGCCTTGCCTGCAGCTCCTACTGATGAGCCTCTTTCTCATGGCTCCAGCTGTCACTGAACTGTGGTAAAACTATTTCATGCCTTTGGCCCCTCAACCCTAGGACAGGTAAGAGCTTCTCACTCTGCTAGTCTCTGATGTCTCAACCATTCTTGTGGCTCCCCTTTACCTTGACTGTATTGTACCTCAGTAATCCACCTCTATATTTGAACCATCTGAATTGAATCCAGTTTTAGACAGACAGAATAGTATAAGTAAAAGCAAGAAGGAATACATGTCATGATTCTCCATTAAATTCTGGGGAACATCATGGAGTGGCAATCTAGGATCGAGGAGGGTAGTTTTAGACAATTGGGGACAGATTGTAGAGATTTTACTAAAGAATTTGGACTTTATCCTTGTGTAAGAGTGATTCAATGGTTGTTATTGAGTGGATACAATCAAATCTGTGTTTCAGAAAACTCTACTACCATGGGGAAGATGAAATGAAGAGGAAGAAGACTGAAACCAGGGAGGCCAGATAAGAAGTTATTGCAATAAAGATCTAAAATGGGAGAATGGATTTGAAATTGGACAGCAATAAAATCTACAGGGCATGGTAAATAAGTAAATGAGGGGCAAAGCAGAAGAAATTTTTATGGATGACTTCTAGGTCTCCAGCTTGGGAGAATGTGAGCATGGGAGCCCTACAAACAAAGAAGAGGTTTTTAGAATTGGGATCATGAGCTTAATTTGGATCACCTAGAAAGTGAAGTGCTGCCGAGACCGGTTTGGCTCAGTGGATAGAGCGTTGGCTTACGGACTGAAGGGTCCCAGGTTCGATTCCGGTCAGGGGCATGTACGTTGCTTAGGGGCACATCTCCATTGTGGGGCGTGCAGGAGGCGGCTGATCGATGTCCCTCTCTCATTGATGTTTCTGACTTTCTATCTCTCTCCCTTTCTCTCTGTAAAAAATCAATAAAATTATTTTTTTAAAAAAAAGAAAGTGAAGTGCTGTGAAGCGTTCAAGATAAGATACTCAGCAAAGAGCTGGAAATTGAGGTATATGTATCAGGAATAATGTAATAACTGAAGATAAAAGTAGATATTCTAGAGCTTTGACTCTCAGTCTGGTGAACTTGCGAATCATCTGAGCAGCATTTAGATAATAAATGTCAAGGTCCAACCCCAAGTCTATTAAATTCAACTTCTGGATGGGATCAGAAATCAGATTTAATTTGTTATGTATTTAATCAGAGTTAATCTGGGTTTGTATTGTAAAAGAGTTCCTCAGGTAATCCTTATCCTATATAATAGAAAAGTAATATGCAAATTGACCCAATGGCGGGATGACCAGAACAACCACTTGACCAGTCACTATGAGGTACAGTGACCACCTCTCAGTCCCTTTCCCCGGGTGGCAGGGTCCCATCACCCAGTGGCAAACAGGGTACTGTGAGTGGGCTGCAGGGGATGCAGGTGGCGCCAGGCCAAGGCCCCCACCCCACCGGTTGCCCCACACACAGAGGGCAACCTGTGGCAGGGGTGGGGCTGACGAGCAGGCAGAACAGCCGACTTCTCGGTCCCTCCCCCGTCCTTCAGGCTCTAATCGCCTGATGGCAAACAGGGAACCAGGGTGGGTGGTGGCAGAGGTTGGCAGCAGGGGAAGATGGCCCTGATTATAGGCCAGGCTAGGGACCATACCCGCACATGAATTTCATGTGCCAGGCCTCTAGTATGTATCCATATTGAGAAGCAGATGTTGATCTAGGGCAAACAGAAGCAACTAAGAATGGACACTTGACATCCGCATTTAAGGTATGGATGTGGGAGATTGTAAAGAGTGACAGGTAAAGATAAAGGCAGTCAAAAGAATTATCAGAAGAGTACATAAGCACATCACATGTCAAGGAGGTAGAAGAGAATGAGAGGAGGCCACTGCATTTCGTGAATAGAAGTCATTATTGATCTTTGGGAAAGCAGTTTTAGTAGCTTCAGAAGCCACGTTACAATAGCCATGGGGCAGATTTCAGATGAGGACTTGAAGGGAAGGAGTGTAAACTACTCTTTCAAACGTGTGGCACAATAGGTAGGAGAAAACAGCTAATAATTTAAAAAGGAAGAAGGGTAAGAGAAAGTTTGTTTGTTTTTTTTGTTTTTGAGATAGAGCACATTAGTTGACTAGTAAGGAAATATTAGATTAAGAGAGAATACAGATACTCATTAGAAAAGAGGCTCCTAAGACCAGTTTGGCTCAGTGGATAGAGCATCAGCCTGTGGACTGAAAGGTCTCAGGTTCGATTCCGGTCAAGGGCATGTACCTTGGTTGCGAGCACATCCCCAGTGCAGGAGGTGTGCAGGAGGCAGCTGATAGATGTTTCTCTCTCATCGATGTTTCTAGCTCTCTGTCCCTCTCCCTTTCTTTCTGTAAAAAAAAAATCAATAAAATATTTGTTTAAAAAAAAAAGAAAAGGAAAGAAAAGGGGTTCCTGGCAGAGTGGGGCTACAGAAAAAATGGGACTGGGTAACATCATTACTAGTGGAGTCAGACCAGAAAAGGAATACCAAATAGATAAGCTTCAAGTTAAGAAAAATTAAAAGAATTCAAACCATAATCATAATGAGGTAGATGATATGGGTGACTGCAGAGAGCAAAGAAAGTAGAAGGAAGAGGGAAACAAGACAGAAAACACTTAGAGCTTTCCATGTGCCAGGCACCATGCTGACATTCCCTCAACTTATCCCAATCAGTAATTAAATGTGCTTTTGGAGGACAATTGTCAGATGGGATAAGAAGCAAAATGGGCCTGTTCTGGCCAATTTCAGCCATTTAGTCAACTTGCTTCTCTAGTACTTATACTAATGAGCTTGGCCTGCAATTTGTTTTAAGTTAAATGCTCATTTCTAGCTGAATGGGACAAGATTTCGGTTATGATAATATTCCCTTAGTTTAGTTTAAAGGGAAAAGCAATAGAAGAATATTTAAGAGAAAAAGCTTATTATTAAGAATACTCCATTAGTGAGGGCAGTGAGATGGGGTTTCCAAAAGATAGTGTTTAATGGTCCAAGTTAATATCAATCAATAAATATTTAGGGAGTGTAATTAACCTGCATATTTTAAATTCCTCTTCAAATGTAAAACATGTAACATTATAGTACAAACCCTATCAAGGTTTAGGACTGTCTCACCTCTTTCTACAATGGCTGGGCAATTGTGTGAACTCAGTGGATATCAACTGAGGATCGAGCCATCCTACATTCCCAGACCCTCCCATTATTATCCATGTGGTGTAGGCCAGTAACCTAGCAAGCTAGATGGCTTCCAATTTTCCAAATGCAGATGGAGCCTCTACATGGGAAATGTGTGACATTGGCTGCCTTTCCTCTTGGAAATACTTTCCAATGTGGGATCAGTAAATTCAGAAGTAGCTGCCTAGGATTTCCTTCATTGTCTTCCCAGTGAACCAAGTTGGGCTGATATAGCTGTACAGAAAGGCTGGAAATTTGACCAACCTGACTGAATAATCCTCAGAGGACCCTAGAGGAAATCCTTCAGCTGCCAGGAATCCAATGGGAATGAAGGTGGAAATGAGGTTGCATGAGGCTGGGAATCGCTGGGATAAAGTTAGAGTATCACATCCCTACTTGGTGCTCCACGGTTTGACTGCTAAACCATTATGAATTATTTCCTTGTCATAGGCTGCTAAGCCCTGCCTCAAAAAACAACTTCATTCCATCCCTTTCTCATTTACTCTTTATGTCCAGCCTACTTACAAAAGACAGATTTCAGATGATTGGGCCTTTTCCTCTTGAACCCAGAACAGCATGTAGCTTTTAAGCTCTGTGGAGAATGGATCCTGGTTTACATCACTCATCTCTATGATTTTGGCTTCAAGCACATAAGGCAATTGGAGCTCACTAGATAGTTATCAACTACTTGAACTTTGCTCATATGATTATGCTTTCATGTGTCTCTCCATATTATTTTCATTTGTTTAAAATGTCACTATAGTGTTTTTAAAAGTACTACTCTATTTTTTTCATAATTCTTTACTTGGAATAATCAAAGAAAAATTTTGATGAAATACGAGTCACTCTACAGACATTTGCCTACTCCTCCCATAGACTTATTTTTGCTAGAGTTCTGGAAATGCTCTAACATAGGTGCACTGAGGGAGTATTAATCTGAAACTCCAGGGCTTTCTATCCTCTGTTTCCTAAATAAATAGCTTTCAAGTGAAATTACTGTGGCTAGAGGATCTTCAAGGGTTATATCACCTGACATTTACTTAATGCATTTCTTTAGAGAAGTCTCCATTTCTCTCCTAGAGTCTGTTCTTCTCCATTACATCCTGGGCAGGTAGATACAAGATGAACATTTTCATTTTATCTCTATTCTAAAAGGTCAAAAATCAGACAAAATTAGAAATAGAACCAACAATTTGACTTTACCACAGATTTAATCCTTTTTCATATTCATCCACTGGCCCCTGTTTCTGATGGCTGGGATTATAGACAACTAGCTTGAAACAAGCATCAGTTCTTTTTCAGCCTCTTCCTTAGCAGCCCACCTTCTTAGGTGCATGTGTGCATGTGTATGTGTGAGTGTGAGTGTGTGTGCGTGTGTGTGTTAATCCTGACCAGAGGATATTTTTCCATTGATTTTATTTTTTTTATTTGTGTGCACATTTATTTAATAATACATTTGTATTGTTTATATATATATATATATATATATATATATATATATATATATATATTTAATCTTTATTGTTCAGATTATTACAGTTGTTCCTCTTTTTCCCCCCCACACTCACCTCTACCTGGTTCTCACCCCACCCCATGCCCTTATTCCCCCTCACTGTCCCCATCCATAGGTGTATGATTTTTGTCCAGTCTCTTCCCAAACCCCACACACTCCATTCTCCCTGAGAATTGTCAGTCTACTCCCTTTCTATGCTCTTGATTCTATTATATTCACCAGTTTATTCTGTTCATCAGATTTTTATTCACTTGATTTTTAGATTCACTTGTTGATAAACATGTATTTGTTGTTCATAATTTTTATTTTTACCTTTTTTCTTCTTCTTCCTCTTCTTAAAGAGTACCTTTCAGCATTTCATATAATACTGGTTTGATGTTGATGAACTCCTTTAGCTTTTTCTTATCTGTGAAGCTCTTTATCTGACCTTCAATTCTGAATGATAGCTTTGCTAGGTAGAGTAATCTTGGTTGTAGGTTGTCACTGTTCATCACTTTGAATATTTTTTGCCACTCCCTTCTGGCTTGCATAGTTTCTATTGAGAAATCAGCTGACAATTGTATGGGTGACCCCTTGTAGGTAACTAACAGTTTTTCTCTTGCTGCTTTTAATATTCTCTCTTTGTTTTTTGTTCTTGGTATTTTAATTATGATGTGTTGTGGTGTGGTCCTCTTTAAATTCCTTTTGTTTGGGATTCTGTGCACTTCCTATACTTGTAAGTCATCAGGCTGGGGAAGTTTTCAGTCATTATTTCTTCAAATAGGTTTTCAGTATCTTGCTGTCTCTTCTTCTGGCACCCCCATAATTCGGATGTTGGTATGCTTGCAGTTGTCCCAGAGGCCTCTTACACTATCTTCATATTTTTGGATTCTTTTTTCTTTTTTCTTTTCCAGTTGGGTGTGTTTTGCTTCTTTGTATTTCAAATCTTTGGCTTGATTTTTGTGATCCTCTAGTCTGCTGTTGGATCTCTGTATATTATTTTTTATTTCAGTCAGTGTAGTAATTTCTAGTTGGTCCTTTTTTTAATATATATTTTTATTTTAAAGTATAACAAATAGTACTACATATGTCTCCTTTTTTTTTCCCTATTGACCTCCTCCTCCGGCCTTCCCCACCCCCCAGTACATGCCCTTACCTGTCCCACCGCCCCAATGTCCTGTATCCATTGGCTATGCTTACATTCATGCATACAAGTTTTTCTGTTGATCTCTTATAGCAACCCAGTCCCCACCACCAACTTCCCCTGACTTCCCCCTGTAGCATGACAGTCTGTTCATTGCTTCTTTGCCTCTCTATCTGTTTCCCCCAACCACTGATTCTTTTCTTTAAAAACATCTTGCCTTTGTAGTCTAGAAATAAACTTACAAGAACAAAAAATGCCAATGTCCAATAGTTATGAGTCCCAGTTTCAATGTCAAACAATTCCTTATGTGTACACGTCATCAATGGTATCTGGATAGTGGACAAATGGTGGCAATGCAGGTTCAACCCTCTCTGGTTTGGTCCTAGGAACCCTGTAGCGACACACAGCTGCTGACTGCTTGCATGGCAAGGTGTCATCAGCATCTTGCATTTCTGGACTGTTTCTCCTCTTCTCTTCATGTTTGGAGCAAACCTGACAGTTCCTCTCTGTTGCAGGAGTCCACTTGGTCTTGGAGTTGTTTTTGCTTTGGAGGCGGAGGTTCCAGGGTCCACAGGTCTGCAGCTGTGGCAGCAAGACTCTGGCTGGAGTGGCTGTTGGGTCACAGGGCAGCTCCAAGGCCTGGCTGGCTGGTGGTGTTGATGAGTTCCCAAAAAAAGTCTGTTTTCCCATTCAAGATGGCATAGGCTCCATGCCCGAGTCCTACAGTCCAGGGATTGCCAGCCATGGTGGCAATCTCTCCTTGTCCAAGAGAGCCTGGACTTCCAGCCCCCACTGCTCCTACGAGATTCAACCTTACCTCACTCAATCACACACACATCACACACTCTCCTGTCGTCCCCTCACTCACTTCCTCTCCCTCACCTCTGTCCTGCCAGCCGCCATCTTCCTGGTCTTTTTTCATATCCTCAAGTGTCTCGCTAAATTTCTCAGCCTTCTCTAAGAAATTCTTGAAAAGCCTTATAACCCTGGTTTTGAACTCTATATTCAGTTTTTTGCTTTCCCCCATTTCTTTTATTTGTAACCTGTTTCTTTGTCTCCACATTTTGGCTACTTTCCTGAGTTGATAGAGTGCTTTGAGTGCTAGGTGTCCTATACGACCCAGTGGCTCAGCCTTCTCAGTTACCTGACGTGGACATTCTTGGTGCACCCCTTTGTGGGCTGTGTGCACAGTCTTGTAGTTAAGTCTTGATTGTTGGTATCACTGGGAGGAATTGACCTCCAGACCAATTGGTTGTGAGGATCAGCTATGTCCTCAATGGGAGGACTTCTGTGCTAGAGATACCCTTATGAAGCAAGGCTTGCTTCAGTGGGGCTTTGATGCTTACTGAGTCTGCCCCCTAAGTGTGTCCCTTATGGATCTGAGGCATTGTAATCTGGATGGTCCTACTCTGATCCCTGGGTACACTGGCTCTTGGATCTCCAAAGAGGTGCTAATTTAACCTCTGCATGAGGTCACCCAGCAGGAGCTACAGAGAGATCTCCAGATTACTCTTCTTTGTTTGGGTTTTGGAGGTGCCCAGATGAGGCCCAGCTATAAAGCAATGCAAGCTGCTATGAGGCCTTGGGCCTTCTATTGGTGTTCTGTGTCTCTCTGACTCAGCTGCACATTGTTAAGTAAGTTTAGATTTCAAAGGACCAGGCCGTTCATATACAAAAGCCTCTGCACACAGCTTGGATGGGGCGGAGTCTCAGAGCAGAGCAAACAGCAATGGCTTTCCATCAGCCCTACCCTAAGAGGTCCCAGGTCTCAGTGTCCTGCAGTCATCACTGCAAGCACCTCTGAGAGAAAGCCGCCCTCGAGTTTCGCCTGCTGCCAGACAGTCGTTTCTCCCCGTATGAGTCTGGGTCCCCAGAGTCTCACCCAGAACTGGAGTTCAGAGCAGTTGGGAGCTTGTGTCTCCCTCCTGATTGAAAAAGACAGCCGAGTACTCAGTTTCCAACCCTTTCCATGGGAGCTTTGGTATCTCTACACTTTACTTCCACAGCTCCTCTGAATCTCGGTGTGCTTTCCTCTTCCCTTCTAGTTGTAGAATTTCTACTCAGCCAGCCTTCCTGTGGTACTGGATGATGTCCATTTTATCTTTTAGTTGTAGTTTTAAAGTTGTTACACGAGGCAGAAAGTTCAGGTATTTACCTATGCCATCTTCTTGGTTTATCCTTCCATTGATTTTAGATAGAGTAGAAGGACGGGAGAGAGAGAAACATCAATGTGAGAGAGACACATCATGTATGTACCCATACCAGGGGCCGGGTATCAAACTTGCAACCCAGGTACCTGCCCTTGACTGGAAATCAAAACCATGACCCTTAGGTGCACAGACTGATGCTCTAACTACTGATCAACCAGCCAGAGCAGCAGCCCACCTTCTTTTTTATTATTATTATTTTTTATTTAAATTAAATCTTTATTATTCAGATAACATTTGCTTCTCTTTTTTTCCCTCCATAGCACCCCTCCACCCAGCTCCCACCCCTCCCTCTGCCCTTAGCTCCCTCCCATTGATCTCATCCATAGGTGTATGATTTTTGTCCAGTCTCTCCCTGTACACCCCTCACCCCTTTCCCCCTGAGAATTATCAGTCCACTCCCTTTCTGTGCTCCTGATTCTAGTATATTCA